>JASDQU010013694.1:0-22108 GCA_032191745.1 Picea mariana
TTCCCTTGAGTAGAAGGGTTTCCCAAGATATTTCTTGTGTTCTTGTGCATGGTAATTCTTCTTGTGATCTTGGTTATGGAAACACTTGTGTATAGTGTAGCTTCATTTGTTTATGGTTCACGTACACACTAAATGAAATAAACCCCATGCTTGAGCATAGCATAATGAAAATTCAATATGGTATCAAAGCTTAGGACTTGAAAGAAGCCATCACACTAAATGAAATAAACCCTATGCTTGAGCATAGCACAGTGAAAATTCCATATGGTATCAGAGCTTAGGACTTGAAAGAAGACATTGCACAATATTTCAAAGCAATTTGTCCTCTCTTCTACAGAACCATACGACCCTCTTAGGGTTTCTTGAAAAAGTACAGACCTCCTCCTTTTTCTAGTTTAAATACTTTATACTTGATCGTTGGGGCTAATTTTTGCATAACAGTGTATAGAATCCTTCAAAGCACCTCCAACAACTTTCAGATTGTAATTCCGAGAATTTTGGATTTTTGGCCCTAGGGTTTCTAGGGTTCTGCAATTTTCTACAGAATTTCAGTTTTAGGGTTTCTGCAGCTCATTGAAGGTTTTTTCAAGCTTACTAGTGTTCTTCTGACTTTCAAGGCTTATTGTTGGCAATCATAAGTCCAACGAAACCTAAGGTTTCTAGCCTAGCCTAGCCGTTAGGTTTCTTAGCCTAGTTTCTAAGGGTTTGTGGAAGAATATGCAAACCACGAGGAACATAACCTTGGTAGAAGATAGGATTGATGGATCAAGCAACTTTAGTTCTTGGAAGTCAAGACTACAGATCACCCTGGAAGAGGATGACCTATTGAGTGTGATACAAAAGGATTTACCAGAGAGAACTACCGATGAAGGGAAATAAAGACAACGTACCTCCACTATTGATGTTGATCTAGAGCCACATAAGAGATGAAGCCTTCTTATTTATATCAACACTCTCAACTACGGTTCCTACTGATAATGATATTTGGTTAATTGATAGTGGTGTCTCTAGGAACATGACCAGATATAGAGATCATCTGTCAGATCTTGTTGAGAAAGAGATCAGTCTACATGCTGTACTTGGAGACAATGCCAGATATAATGTGAAAGGGGTTGGAACTTCTACATTCCAACTAGATTCTGACATACCCATTCAATTAAGTGAGGTACTATATGTACCTAGGATGAAAAGGAACCTTGTCTCCATTTCTGCCTTAGAAGATAAAGGCTACAAGGTTACATTTTCTGAAAGAAAAGTTCTTGCATAGCACAAGAACTCACATATGGATTCTGCCCGAGTAATTGGTGTTCGAGAAAACAACTTATAAAGGTTGAATGTCTGACCAGTCCAGACCCTGTTACATGATACTATCAACTTGAGTGAGCTATGGCATAGGAGACTTGCTCATATTCATTATAGATCCTTGTTGGAAGCCACACATGATTTTGATATTTAACACGATCAGATGTCGATTTCATTTTTCTGTAGCTTCCATCACCTCAATTTCGTAAACATTTTTGAGAATTTCAAAGTGATTGCTGGATTAAATGATTTCCTTAATAATTTTTTATGGTTTGCATTTTTGTTCGTTTATTTTAATTCATGACTGCAAGCATGAATTAAACATAAAACTTGGCTTGGTGTTATAATTTTTTGTGCCTTAGAAACATCTTTTTAAAGGTCACCCATACTCAATTAAAATGAAAATCTTATGAAATGGTTGTTAGACCCATTTTTGTGTTAATACGATTATTATTGTTTCAATGGTTTGGTGGTTCACTATCAAATTGCTTTGATTCATGAAGAACTTTGGTTAATTATTTGATATCCTTTTTATGATTTCAATGGTCGTATGAACATTCATACCAATGAGTACAAACCTGCTATACTCGAGTACTCACCTTACCATGCTAGCTCAAAACATTAATGAAGTGATTCATTATCGGCATAGGGTTTGGTACTCTATAATTTTGGCACTCATCGCGAGACATGGTAAGGGATAAAATGAACCTTCTGGTTTTAACTCACACTATTTGAGTTATGTTAACCCTCAGGCTCTGTTGTTTCAGTGTTTCTACTCTCCATTCAGACTTGTTTCTGTTGCTCGCGCGATTCCAACCTGAAACTATTCTGAGTAATCTTCGTTGCATTCTAGTTACAGTGGTCATGGCGCCCATCGTTCGCATAGAGCCGAACGAATGTCAGGCCTTACTATCCCATGATGATGCTATCGATGACTTAAAGAGTCATGGCTGGGATGCGTTTCTAGAAAAATTCCAGGGTTATAACCTTCAGGTGGAAAAAGCATTCGCACAAACCTTTGATGGTTTCAGAGCTAAGATAGGAGACGTCTAGTTAGAATTGACCGAGCAATTCGTGAGAAAAGAAACAGGGCTCCCCTCAAAGAGAGAGAAATGGTTCAAGAATGCCCGAATAGAAGAAGTCTTGTGGATTCTCTTCATGACATCTCTAAAAATAACTTACTGCATCAAAGGTATTCCCATCGCTCTGTTAAAACCTAGATGACATAGTTTGTTGTTAATCCTGAAACAATTTGTTACATGCGAGGGTAGCTACGGATTGGTTTTTCTCTACCATATCCATTTGCTCATGAATTTCATAGGTTTCGATTTAAATATGCCATTTTACTTATTTATGAGTCTTTATAAGATGTCAAAACGATACAAGCGACAGAGTGTCGACTCGAGTCTGTTCCACCATGGATTGGTTAAAATCTCGTTGATGCATCATCTGTCGATCATAGGTGACAGTTGGGAGATCATTTTGATGAGGAATGGTTTCTCCCAGGTTGATCCTACAACCAACCCTCTCTTAATTCCAAACCCTAACTCAGACAAGCCAGTGGTTAAAATCCAGTTCGTAAATTCAATGGACAAACTATATTTTATTGATAAAACCCCTCTAGATAAAGGATTACTGTGTAGATCTCTTGAACAGGTAACTGCCGAATTGAATGGAAATAATCCTCAGGTGCATGTGAACGATTCTAATGGTGAGACTGATGTTAGGAAATGCTGTAAAGGAAGAAAACCACAGTGCACAGACTTGGGTTTCAAGAACAAGAAAGCGGGTCACCTAATCTCTAGGAAACTAAGGAACCGAAACAATACTCATTTGAGCTTGATCGATCCGATCAATATTGATGAGGGTTCAAATCTTGAGATAGAGGATTTTCTAGTTCGAGAAGATCTAAAAATTAAGGGTTCCACGAGGGAGGTTATCATTCATTCTGAACCTTATGATTTCATGACAAATTTACCACCATGCCTTAAAGTTAAAGAAGGATTCTCCAGTATTAGGCAATATCTGAAGCAAACATCAGGTAAGACTGAAGAACCTTTGGTTGATTGAGCCCTTCATCGACCTGCCATCTCCCCTGTACACTGTGATGGTTGTTTCGAGTGGGTTGAGTGTTACTATATCGACATCCCTCTCTGACAGGCCCGAATCAAAACTCTGACTGCTCAGAATGATTTCTTGAGGCAAGAAAACCTTGATCTCAAGGCACATGCAGAGAGGGAGACTAAACGTATTAAGAAATTTGGAAACATAGTCATCAAGAATGTGACCAGTGTCAAGGCAATAACAAACTCTGAACTATTTGACCCCTCTTTAGTTAACTTTTAATAGTAAAACAATCTTATTTTCCTTTCGTTTTTATTTTTGTTATCTAATTCAAAATAAGTATATTTGAAGTTTGATTTCATTTACTAAAATTAAGACTGGCTACAGAATCTTCGATTCTGTAGCCAAGTCTCTTATAATAAAAAATTAGTTATTAGTAATTGTTTTTTTAATTTATCAAATTGGTTTTGTTTTTTTTTAGGAAATGGAGATTTTGCTGCTGATTATTTGGAGGAAATATTTTCAATCATACGCCTAAATGATTAGTAGTTTTCCTTCTTTGTGTTTTATTAAAACTTTGATTTAATTTTTGAATAAACCAACTCTTTTATGAGTGGTTTTCAATCCACTACATTTGTAATATTACTTGATTTTGGGGAATACAACTCCATCCTGTGAGATATGAATATTTGTATCCCAGGTTACTTTAAATACTTTTCACTTTGTTAGTGAAAGACATCTTTGCTTGAAACAGATTATGGACATGTAATTCTCAGAACTGAATGGAGAAGTTGTTCACATTTCGGCTTTAGACCAACGTGAAACTGTTCCATTTATGTTTTGCCTCTTATATTATGGGATATTAATATGTTACACAACTTTAGCCTCTATAGCATATAATGTTTCATTTTATTCAGCGCTTTAAAGTTTGTCTATAATTTTTTGTTTCATGTATTATATCTGTGATCATTATTTCGCTTTAATATCAGTGATTTATACTTGATGTTGAATCGATGTATCATATAAATGCTTCACATTAAAATTTCTTTTACTATAAACATTCATCATCATAAGGTCACTATATCTATATGTTTATTCTTTTGTTCTTATATCCTGGTTCCCGAAAACACCTTGAGTTTACTCAGGAGATGTTAGCATATGCTTGTTTCAGATTTCTCTCACATGCAAGATAACTAGAAGTTTGGATTGCACAGAGACATAGACATCGTATAAGGCTAATCTCAGGTTAGTTTTGTTCACATTTAATTTCTGTTATTAGTTTATTTGTTAATAATAATGGGGCAATTTAAATTGGCTATGGCCCTTATCTTGTTCTTGTTTCAGACTATGTTTTATTAGTATCTGTAGAGTTCTTAGATTTTAGATTATTAACATAAAATATAAAAATACGTGCTTTCTTTATCTACTTCATTAACAATTGCAAAAACATTGGTTTCTCAAGACATCCACCAAAACTTGCAAATTGTGAATATCCTATTTATAATCACATGTTCATATTTATGTTTTTGTTTAGCATTTGTAAATAACTAGATTCGTATACATAGTATTGTAGTTGTAAATTTAGAATAGTTTATTTCTTTTCTTTGTTCTAGGACCTTAATTGGCTAACAGAGCCATTAAACCCGTCATGATAGATCATACCAAACGACTTGGGTTAATTAGACAACCCAATATCGCATCTATTCTTCCAGTTGACGATGTGTCACTTACGCATGTCAACAAATGGCACTAGAAGGAGGGCTTGAATTCAATTGATGGCACGTGGAGGTTGCAAGACTCCTCCCCCACACACTCGCTCCCCTATCGTAATGCGTAGTCGCTCAGACAACAATGTTACACTTGAAACAACAACTACCTCAAACGATAACCCTGAGATTCTTGTTGAACCAGTGACACCAATTCCTCAAGGGGCCAACGCCCAATAAATTGTTCTTCATTCACTCATAAGAAAACATAGTGCCTTAGACCATATCAGACAACCTGGTAGGCCACTTAATCAACCCCTAGATTTCTCGGATATCCGAGAACAACTACAAGACATTGGTCTACTCCAAAATCCTTTAGGTGATAATAACACCAATCTTATCAAAACACCTACCCTTGGAGCCAGAGAATCTAGTATCCTACCTTCCCCACCTGGTTCATCTCCATCCTCTTCAGGAGGAGAATCTTCAGGCGAAGTCAGTTCTTCATAGGAACCATCTTAGCCTTCTACACCATTAAATCCCATGGAAAATCAAAACAATCCTGCCAGACCTTAGCTCGATCAAGATGTCATGGATGTACCCGGACCCCAACACCCATTACGAAAACATACAGAGAAATGGCTGCCCAAATTTGATCCAGACTCAAAGCAGTCTGTTGAGGATCATATCAAAAAATTTATGTTGGCCATTAGACTCTAGAGCGTTGAACACGAGGATGTAGTATGCAAATTATTCCCTTATACTTTTGAGGGAGATGCCTCCACATGGCATTTCACTCAACAACCCCAAACCATTATCTCTTGGGACAAATTTGAAACTTGTTTCTTGGAAAATTTCAGAGATGATAAATCTTTAGAAGTATTGATTATGGAACTTTCTAGCTTAAATATGAATCCTAAAGAAAAAGTGAAAGATTTTAACCAAACATTTATTACTTTAAAGAATAAAATCCTTACAGATTCAATGCCCGCTGAAAGTTTAATCGTCGCATATTATGCTAAAGCCTTGCACAATAATATAGCCATATGGGTCAAAAGGTCTAAAAAGAACACGTTGCTTGAATCCTTTGACGAGGCAAGCCAAATTGAAAAGGATATTTTGAGACTAAAAGATAATCTTAGTAGTGAAGTCGAAACAACTTCATCCTCAAAAATGAAAATAGAGCTCCTTACTAGGCCTCCTCAAACTAAAAGTCAACCGAAAACTTTAGACTTAAAAAGCTTGCAGAAAGATTTCCAAAAGATATCTAATCAGGTCGTTGACTTGAAGAGGTCATCCGAGGAGGCATCAACACGCAAATGAATTTTTAAACCTCATTTCAGAAAACCTTTTCTTCCCAACCGGCTAAATCCGACCACTGAAGGTCTAAATTTTGAAAGTTTACAGTACGCTTTGCAAACCATCTTAGAAGCACATGATAATTATGCCTCTGCCCCTCCTGAAAATTCTGAAGATGTAATTGAGGAAGAAGATCCTGAAGAAGAGGAATCGTCTCCCAATGTCTTTGGTCACTTCTTGGACAATATATTCCAAGAAAATTTTGAAACTGTCCACCCCTACAACACAAAGAGAAAAACGCAAAACACACCCTCTTCTGAAGTCGGTAGAAATGTGTTTCCAAAATAGTCGAAGCAAGATGAAATTAAACAGATCTTAGTAGCTCCAGTTTTAGAATACGATTTAATTGAGGATCTAAAAAAATTGAGAGCTAACATTTCTGTCTTTGAGCTGCTGAAATTTCCCCTTATTTTGCAGAAAATGCTTCAAAATATCGCCGAAAACAACAAAAACAACGATCCTAGCAGCAAGAAATCAGTATAAATCGATTCAAATACTGCCAAAAAATTCCCAATTAAAACGACATCTGAACTTCCAGATAAAAGGGATTTAGCAGGAAAAACTATAGCAAATGTAAATAAAATTGTTTTAGGGACAACAACTAAAAATCAACAGAATTCTGTTGTTAATGCTCGAAAAAATGTTCTGCCTTTTTTGTTAACCTTTGAAATTTTCAATAGGAATGTACATAATTGCATGGTTGATTCCGGTGCATTGTCAAACATGATGCCTCTATATGTTTGTCAAAAAATTAATGCAGAAGTTAAACCTTCTGATCTCAAGATCATCCAACTAGATCGAACAAACGTTAAGGTAATTAGTGAGCTTAAGAATGTTCTGGTTAGATTATATTCCAATCCTAAGGTTCATCAAATAATTGACATCATCATTGTTGATATCCCTGAAGTTTACGGTTTGTTTTTAAGCAGGGACTGGTCAGAACAACTGCATGGTTACTTTGCCACAGATTGGTCTCATTTGTGGCTACCTGAAAATGGACAGCCCAACAAAATCAGGATAAACAGAGAACACTATCTTAAACATACCGTGACGGATCTAAATGAATAAAATGAACCTTTCACTGCATCTACTAATTCATTCGAAATTTAGGGAATGAATACCTTCTTTGGTAATTTCATGGCTGAAATTTCTCCTATTACTGATCCTGGGCAACAATTAGAAGTTATGACCTATACTCAGACATCAACTCTACCAAGTATGCCAAGTACTGCTGACAAATCCCAAATATGGTAATTGTACTTTGATAGATCCAAATCCAAAGAAGGAGCAGGTGCAGGTTGTGTGCTCATCGATCCTACAGGTAATAAGACTTTTATTGCTTGCAGGCTAGAGTTTGAGTGCACTAATAACACTGTCGAGTACGAAGCACTTCTACAAAGACTTAGGAAAGCTTTGGATATGGATGTGTGGAATTTGATGGTATTTGGTGATTTAGAAATCTTGGTTAAGTAGGTAAGAAACGCCATACATTTCTTATCACCACATCTGAAAAGATACCAAACCGAGGTATGGAGTTTGATGCAAAAAATTTCAGCATTTAACATAAATTCCATCCCTAGATTAAGTAATTCAGATGCTGATTTATTGGCCAATGTTGCTTCTAAGCTATTACCCGCTGAAGGTCTTTCCCCTAATGCATTTTTTATTTAATTTTTGTTCAGGCCGTCGATCCAAGATAACATCACAAGTTAGAGAGTATTCAATGATGATAAGAAAATTATCAACTTCCTGCATATGGAGGATAATTTTCAAGGTGCAGTCATTAATGAAGGAACTCACGATGAAAACCTCTGAAACTTCACGGTAATATCATATCCTAGATCTCCTGAATCAACATCTGATCTGGTAAACTCTATCCCCAGATCTGTTGTAATACTAGAGAAATTTTATGACTTGAATGATAAATTTAGTGGGACAATTAATTGTAAAACAAACAGTTCTTCTTTGATTTATGAGACAATTAATTTAGGAACAAAGGAATATCCTCAAAATATCAATCTGGGAACAGGATGTTCCAAACAGGAACGATCTGCTTTTATAAAACTGTTTAAACAATTTAAAGGCGTTTTTGCCTAGACGTATGATGACTTGAAAACATTCGACCCCAATATCATACAACATATCATCCCCATGAAACCCCAGACACAACCTTTTCAACAGAAATTGAGGAAGATGCACCTTAAATTGGAACCCACCGTTAAAAAAGAACTGAATAAATTACTAATTGCAAAGATAATTTTCCCGGTAAGGCACACGCAATGGGTGTCTATCTACTCCCTGTAAGGAAGAAAAGTGGTGAAATTCGAATCCGTGTCGATTTTCGAAACCTAAACCGAGCATCTAATAAAGACAACTACCTTGTTCCTCCAATGGAACAAATTCTACAACAAGTTTCTGGTTCCGAAAGACTATCTTTGCTAGATGGATTTTCGAGATACAACCAGGTCCTCATGTCTGCCTTAGATCAACTTAAAACCACCTTTTGCACCCCATGGGGAAACTATGCCTACAGGAAAATGAATTTTGGATTGATAAACGCCATCGCCACTTTCCATAGACCAATGTATACTGCTTTCCATGGCCTCATTAACCAATCAGTCGTGGTCTAGCTTGATGATGTCACCGTGTTTTCTACAAACAAGAAATTTCACTTGTCTCACCTGAGGGCTGACCTGGAACGATGTCGCAAGTTCGGCATATCTCTCAACCCTAAGAAATCAATCTTTACAGTAGAGCAAGGTAAACTAATTGGGTTTATAGTGTCTAAAAATGGAATGATTATTGACCTTGAAAGAACCCAAGCTTTCGCTAAACTTTCCCCTCCCTCTTCCAAAAAAGCCATGCAATCCTTTTTGGGCAAGATTAATTTTGTTAGAAGATTTGTCCCAAGTTTCTCAGAAATGGTAAGACCATTACAGAATTTAATTAAAAAGGATGTTTTGTACTGTTGGGGACCACAAGAAAGTCAGGCTTTCGATTCAATTAGCAAAGTAATAATAGAATCCCCTTCCTTGATGAGTCCCGATTTTTCTCAGGATTTCACTCTTTACACTTTTGCGTCTGACCGATCTTATGCTGCTGTGTTAACACAAAAAAATGATGAAAGAAATGAGATACCCATTGCCTTCATGATCTCAGCTTTCAAAGGAGTAGAGCTTAACTAACTTGCAGTAGATCAACATGAATATGCTATTTTTAAAGCAGTGAAACACTTCCGGTCATACCTGCTGAAATCCAGAACCAAGGTTATCGTTCCTTACCCAGCTATAAGGAACTTGTTATTACAAAAAAAATGGGTAAGAAAAGGGAAAATTGGATGACGTCATTACAATAATATGACCTCGATATAACCCCTGCACAGATTGTTAGAGGTCAAGGCCCATGCAAACTAGTGGCTGATTCAGTTGAAGAAAAGGAAAGTCAAATGAACACCTTGACTATAAATCAACATAATGAAAAACAAATCAGTTGTGCACAAGTTACTGTTGATTCTTGGTATGAGAAAATCAAATTTTATTTGACACATGGATCTACTCCTCGAAATCTTGATCCTAAAAAAAGAAGAGAACTTAGACTAAAATCTGCATCTTTCCAGTTAATCAATGATGTATTATTTCGAAAGAACTTTGATGGTGTTCTTATGCGTTGTTTGGAAAAGGAAGTTAGAAAGACTGTTATCTGAACTCCATGCAGGTGAAGTCGCTGGTCACTTCGGTGGAGATACCACTACTCACAAAGTGCTAAGAGCTGGGCACTATTGGCCCACTTTGTTTAAATATGCCCATGCGCTGTGTTGCAAATATATAATCTGCCAAAAGGCTGCAGGACAGGTGAAAAAGGCCGCATTTCCTTTGTAGCATGTTACTGTAGATTCTCCTTTTCAACAATGGGGCCTTGACATCATAGGACCAATCAGTCCTTCTTCTTCGTAGCAACACAAGTATATCCTTACAACAACATATTATATCCTCAAGGAAATGGCCTAGCAGAATCAACAAACAAAAAATTAATCAAGATCATTAAGAGGACAGTTTCAGAAAATCACAAAAATTGGCACAATGCACTGTATAATGCACTTTAGACTGATAGGGTAACCCTAAAGGCCTCTGTTGGTAATTCCCCTTTCTTTCGCTTCTATGGAAGAGAAGCAATTATCCCTTTGCATGTTTTACTTCCCTCACTGCAACTGTCGCAAAAATTTCAAGAAGAGGAGTGCCCTCCTCTAGAAAATCGAATAAACGCCTTATTGAAACTAGAGGAAGTGAGAAAAAAAGCAAAACAGAAACTGGATCAACATCAACAAATTGTAAAAATTTGGTTTGATTCAATTTCTTCTTCATATAGGAATTTCGATGTCGGAGACTTGGTTCTCAAGTGGGACAAAGCTCATGAGGGAAAAGGGGAACACACCAAGTTCCAAAATCTGTGATTGGGACCATTTGTAATTTCTGAAAAATTGGGTCCCAGCTCTTTTCGTCTGCATAATTTGGAGGGACAGCTAGACACTTTCCCAATGAATGGCTAGGCTCTCAAAAGGTATTTCACTTGATGATTCCAGATTCACCCCTTTGTACATATTTTGTTTGTTCAATTTTCTTTTCTGTTCTTTTTAATTTTGGTTCTTTTCATTTTGCTTGTTTTTGAATAATTATGTCTAAGTCACCATTTTGTTTATGGAAGGGAGATCATAATTTTTTATCCAAGAGAAAAAATTGATGACTCCTCAAAGCACCAGTGCCGTAAATGCTAAAAATCAGATCAACAAAAGTAAATTTCTGTTCAAAACAATGTTCCTGGTTTCTCTTTAAAATTACGAGAAGACACGATTATCATTAATAAAACTCTTAACGTTGTCCCTGTTTTTAAGGAAAACAACTCAATTATACCTTCCTGTCCTCGAGATGATTTCTTAACATAAATATAAATGTTTGGATCATGATGAAGGTCATCAAACGAGAAAATAAGTTGTAAAAGATCAAGTTTTGTTTTCGAAATCTGATATTTTCTGCATCACCCCGCTCTCTTGAATATCATGAAGTTTCTACGAAATTGTAAACAAATTCTAGAGGGTTGAAAGCACTGCAAGGTGTGGGAAGTGTCTGTAAACCCATCGAGACACTGAACAAGTCTGCTGGTAGCGGGTAAATGCATGCATGATGCCAAGGCAACTTCGTCGGGGTACTAAACAGACCTGCTGGCAGCGAAGCAATGCTGGGTTTAAGAAAATGATTAGGTAGGTATTTTTGGAATTGATAAAAAATAAAGATGTTATTTATCTTGAATGGATGACTTTTGGATAGGACAAAGGTGTTAGAGTGGGTTAAATGACATCCCTGCTGAGGCTATGGACGTCTACTGGCAGCAATGGCCCTATCAACAATATCGACGTCGGTTGCCTAAACATTGTTTCGCTCGTAATCTAGATTTGATACCAGATTGTATTTATGACAGAAACACATCTGATGCTAGACTACATTATTTTTTTAATTTTGATCAGGATGCTTGACCTGCTGTCAACTGTTTCTTAAAAATTCATTCTTTTCGATTCACCCTAACATGGATTTTCTGGTGATGTAGAGATAACTGCTTCGTCTAGTACGTCGCCATTGTTGGCAGCCACACATGATTTTGATATTTAACACGATCGGATGTCGATTTCATTTTTCTGTAGCTGCCATCACCTCAATTTCGCAAGCTTTTTTGAGAATTTCGAAGTGATTTTTGGATTAAAAGATTTTCTTATTAATTTCTTATGGTTTGCATTTTCGTTCGTTTTATTTTAATTCATGACTGCAAGCATGAATTAAACACAAAACTTAGCTTGGTGTTATAATTTTTTGTGCCTTAGAAACATCTTTTTAAAGGTCACCCATACTCAATTAAAATGCAAATTTTATGAAATGGTTGTTAGACCCATTTTTGTGTTAATACAATTACTATTGTTTCAATGGTTTGGTGGTTCACTATCGAATTGCTTTGATTCATGAAGAACTTTGGCTAATTGTTTGATATCCTTTTTATGATTTCAATGGCTGTATGAACATTCATACCAATGAGTACAAATCTGTTGTACTCAAGTACTCACCTTACCATGCTGCCTCAAAACATTAATGAAGTGATTCATTATCGGCATAGGGTTTGGTACTCTGTAATTTTGGCACTCATCGGGAGACATGGTAAGGGATAAAATGAACTGTTTGGTTTTTACTCCCACTATTTAAGTTATGTTAACCCTCAGGCTCTTCTGTTCCTGTGTTTCTACTCTCCATTCAGACTTGTTTATATTGCTTGTGCGATTCCAACCTGAAACTATTTCGAGTAATCTTCGTTGCATTCTAGTTATAGTGGTCATGGCACCTGTCGTTCACATAGAGCCGAACGAATTTCAGGCCTTACTATCCCATGATGATGCTATTGATCACTTAAAGAGTCATGGATGGGATGCGTTTCTTGAAAAATTCCAGGGTTATAACCTTCAGGTGGCAAAAGCATTTTCACAAACCTTTGATGGTTTCAGAGCTAAGATAGGAGACATCTAGTTAGAATTGACCGAGGAATTCGTGAGAAAATCATTAGGACTCCCCTCAAAGGGAGAAAAATGGTTCAAGAATGCCCGAATAGAAGAAGTGTCGTGGAGTCTGTTCACGACATCTTGAAAAACCACTTGTTGCATCAAAGGTATTCCTATCGCTCTATTAAAACCTAGATGGCATAGTTTGTTGTTAATCCCGAAACAATTCGTTACATGCGAGGGTAGATACGGATTGGTTTTTCTCTACCATATCTTTTTGCTCATGAATTTCATAGGTTTCAATTTAAATATGCCCTTTTACTTATTGATGAGTCTTTATAAGATGTCAAAATGATACACGCGACAGAGTGTTGAATCAAGTCTATTCCACCATGGATTGGTTAAAATATTGTTGATGCATCATCTGTCGATCATAGATGACAGTTGGGAGATATTTTTTATGAGGAATGGTTTCGCCCAGGCTGATCCTACAACCAACCCTCTCTTAATTCCAAACCCTAACTCGGACGAGCCAGTGGTTAAAAACTAGTTCGTAAATTCAATGGATGAACCCGAGTTTATTGATAAAACCCCTCTAGATAAAGGATTAATGTGTAGATCTCTTGAACAATTAACTACCAAATTGAATGGAAATAATCCTCAGGCGCCTGTGAACGATGCTAATGCTGAGACTGATTTTAAGAAACGCTGTAAATGAAGGAAACCACAATGCGTGGACTTGGGTTTCAAGAATAAGAAAGCGGGTCGACCAATCTCTAGGAAACTAAGGAACTGAAACAATACTCATCTGAGCTCGATCGATCTGATCGAGATCGATGAGAGTTTGGATCCTGAGATAGAGGATTTTCTAGTTTGGGAAGATCCATAAATTTAGGGTTTCATGAGGGAGGTTATCATTCATTCTGAACTCTGTGATTTCATGAAAAATTTACCACCATGCCTTAAAGGTAAAGAAGGATTCTCCGGTATTAGGCAAGATATGAAGCAAACAATAGGTAAGAATGAAGCACCTTTGGTTGATTGCACCCTTCATCGACCCGCCATCTCCCCTGTACACTGTGATGGCTATTTCGAGTGGGTTGAGCGTTACTATACCGACATCCCTCTCTTATAGGCCTGAATCAAAACTATGACTGCTCATAATGATTTCTCGAGGCAAGAAAAACTTGATCTCAAGGCACATGGAGAGAGGGAGACTAAACGTATTAAGAAATCCGGAAACATTGTCATCAAGAATGTGACCAGTTTCAAGGCAATAATAAACTCTAAACTGTCTGACCCCTCTTTAGTTAACTTTTAATGGTAAAACAATCTTATTTTCCTTTCGTTTTTATTTCTGTTATCTAATTTGAAAGAATTATATTTGAAGTTTGATTTCATTTACTAAAATTAAGTCTGGCTACAGAATCTTCGATTCTGTAGCCAAGTCTCTTATAATAAAAAATTAATTATTAGTAATTGTTTTTCTAATTTATCAAATTGGTTTTGTTTTTCTTAGGAAATGGGAGATTCTGCTGCTAATTATTTGGAGGAAATATTTTCAATCATATGCCTAAATGATTAGTAGTTTTCCTTCTTTGTGTTTTATAAAAACTTTGATTTAATTTTTGAATAAACCAAATTTGTTATGAGTGGTTTTCAATCCACTATTTTTGTAATATTACTTGATTTTGGGGGATACAACTCTATCCTGTGAGATATGAGTATTTGGATCCCAGGTTATTTTAAATACTGTTCACTTTGTTAGTGAAATACATCTTTGCTTGAAACAGATTATGGCCATGTAATTCTCAGAACTGAATGGAAAAGTTGTCCACATTTCGGCTTTAGAACAACGTGACACTGTTTCATTTATGTTTTGCCTCTTATATTATGGGATATTAATATGTTACACAACTTTAGCCTCTATAGCATATAATGTTTCATTTTATTCAACGCTTTAAAGTTTGTTTATAATTTGTTGTTTCATATATTATATCTGTGATCATTATTTCACTTTAATATCAGTGATTTATACTTGATGTTCAATCAATGTATCATATGAATTCTTCACATTAAAATTTCTTTTATTGTAAACATTCATCATCATAAGGTCACTAGATCTATATGTTTATTCTTCTGTTCTTATATCCTGGTTCCCAAAAACACCTTGAGTTTACTAGGGAGATGTTAGCATATGCCTATTTCAGATTTCTCTCACAGGCAAGATAACTGGAAGTTTGGATTGCACAGGGACATAGACACAGTATAAGGCTAATCTCAGGTTAGTTTTGTTCACATTTAATTTCTGTTATTAGTTTATTTGTTGATAATAACGAGGCAGTTTAAATTGGCTATGACCCTTATCCTGTTCTTGTTTTAGACTATGTTTTATTAATATCTGTAGAGTTCTTAGATTTTAGATTATTAACAGAAAATATACAAATACATGATTTCTTTATCTACTTCATTAACAATTGAAAAAACATTGATTTCACAAGACATCCACCAAAACTTGCAAATTGTAAATATCCTGTTTATAATCACATGTTCATATTTATGTTTATGTTTAGCTTTTGTAAATAACTAGATTTATATACATAGTATTGTAGTTGTAACTTTAGAATAGTTTATTTATTTTCTTTGTTTTAGGACCTTAATTGGCTAACAGAGACCTTAAACCCATCAGGATAGATCATACCAAACGACTTGGGTTAATTAGACAACCCCAGACTAGATCTATTCTTCTAGTTGACGGTGTGTCACTTACACACGTCAACAAGCCCTTCCCGCTCCATGGAAGATGGTAACAGTCCTTCCAGAAGGACAGGTTCAACATAATAGTGTTTGCAGAGGTTGTGCTCTTGGCAAGAATGTCAAGGGGTACTTCTTGAGCGGTGACAATAGATCCAAGGAAATCTTGGACTTGATACATTCAGAGTGTGTGGACCTATTGATCACTCTCGGAAGACATGGATTTATTTCTTGAAGACCAAGGATGGAGTCCTTGTGAGATTTAAAGAAATCAAAGCCCAGGTTGAGAACCTGACTGAAAGGAAGATCAAGGTGCTAAGATTAGATAATGGAGGAGAATTCACATTCAGAGATTTAAGTGATTTCTATATTGAGGCATGGATCAAGAGGGAGTACACGGTTCCTTATAACCCTCAACAAAATCGGGTTGCAAAGAGGAAGAACATAACCATCATTGAGGCAACCAAAGAAATGATACATGATTAGAATCTACCTATGATTTTGTGGGAAGAAGCATCCATGACAACAATATATGTTCAAAATAGGAGTCCTCACCATATTTTGAAGAACATGACTCCCGAAGAAGCCTTCACCGGAGTGAAGCATGAGGTTGGACACTTCATGATATTTGGGTGTCCAGTTTACTTTCATGTACCCAAGGAGAAGAGGTCCAATATAGACCCTTCAGGAAGAAAGGGTACATTTTTGGGATACAATGAATCTTCAAAGGCATACCAGATCTACATCCCTAGATAGAGACAAATTGAGGTCAGCAGAGATGTCATATTTGATGAAGAGATAGTCTTTTGAAGATCTAGAGAATGTCAGATGGAGATTGACAGCAAGACAATACCTTCTCCCCCTTCAATAGTTCATAGGGAGACAACTATTGTTCCAGTCAATCCAGTTGATCCAGTTGCTCTAGTTGATGTCCCTAGAGACATTGCAGTAGGCCATAAAAGGCTTGTCTGGGCTCAACAAACTCTACAGAAGGCAGAGGGACATGCATCTCCTCGAGGCACATTCCGAGAGAGAAAGAGACCAAAGAGATTTTCAAGATATGTTTCAGCCATGAGACACATCATTGACACCGAGCCTTCTTGTCATGGAGAAGCATCAAGTCAGTAGGTATGCCAAGATGCCATGATAGAAGAGTATTAGTCCATCATGAAGAATGATGTGTGGGATATTGTTCCGAGACCAGAAGGGAAGTCTGTAGTGACTTCTAAGTGGATCTATAAGATCAAGCATGCAGCGGATGGAAGTGTCGAGAACTACAAAGTGATATTTGTGGCTAGAGGATTCTCACATGTGTAGGGAATTGATTATGAGGAGACATTTTCTCCAGTAGCCTGATATACTTCCATCCGTACTATCATTGCACTAGCTGCATCTATGGGTTGGAAACTACATCAGATGGATGTAAAGACAACCTTTCTCAATAATGATATTGAGAAAGAAGTTTACATCGAGCAGCCAAAAGGATTCGTGATACATGAGCATAAGTCTCATATATGTAGGTTGAAGAAATCCCTGTATGGACTAAAGCAGGCACCTCGTGCTTGGTATGAGAAGATGGATGGATTCCTGATGAGTTTTGGCTTCAACAAGAGTGTTTCTCATCCAAACCTATATTATCATATTGTTGGTGATGAGTTCCTGATCTTGGTCCTGTACGTTGATGACTTATTCCTCATCAGTTCAGAAATACTTATTGCTGAATGAAAGCGAGCATTGAATTATGAATTCGAGATGAAGGATCTGAGAATGGTGCACTACTTCTTCGGACTAGAAGTATGGCATAGGACTGATGATATTTTTCAGAGTCAAGGAAAATGTACAGTGGATATATTGAATAAATTCGGTATGATAGATTGCAAATCCATGCCTACATCGATGGTGATGGATCTGAAGAAAATGAACGAGGCTTCTAATGATTCAGGGGATATTGATCCACATCTTTACCGACAACTGATTGAATCATTGATGTATCTGGTTGACACCAGATATGATATATGCTATGCAGTGAATGTACTCAGTCAGTTTATGAGTCAGACGAGACAGAGTCACTGGATAACAATGAAGCATGTATTGTGATATCTACGAGGCACAGTTGGATGTGGCCTGAGATATGCCTCTGGTGTAGACATGTGTTTGCAGGGATATGTCGATGCAGATTGGGCAGGGAGCACAGTGGACCAGAAGAGCACATCTGGTTGTTTTTTTATCTTGGGATCTGCCATGGTTTCTTGGTGTAGTAGTAAACAAAGTTCTGTGGCTTTGAGTACCGCAGAAGCAGAGTATATAGCGTTGTGTGTGGCAGTCCGCAAAGCGGTGTGGCTTCAAAAGCTCCTTGAAGATTTATTTGATCATGAGATGGATTCCACTATTATTCATTGTGATAACTAGAGCTATGTGAAGCTCTTAGAGAATCTTGTGTTTCACGATAAATTGAAACACATTGAGATCAAATACCATTATATCAGAGATATGGTGTAGAGGAAAGCATTACACGTGCAATACCTCTTTACACATGAGCATATTGCAGATATATTCGCCAAAATGCTTGCCAGGATGAAGTTCGAGTACTTATGTGAGAGACTTGGCCTGGTGGAGAATGCCTCCCTACCTGAGAGGGAGTGTTGATGATTGCAGCGTCATGTGACATTATTGAGGACACGTTCTCCTCTATGACTGAGTTGAGTTGACCTGTGCGAGAGCCCAATGTTGGGTGTGCCCATGTGATGGGGTGTATCGTTCTCCTCTGGATTGAGTTGAGTCATGCCCCAGTGTTGGGTGTACGCATGTGATGGTTGTATCATGATCCTCTGTGTGAGAGTTGAGTTGATGTGGTATCCTGCCTTTGTACTCCTGTGGACTCAGTTGAGTCAGACTTGAGATGGTACTCCAGATGATTCTCTTGTGGACTCAGTTGAGATAGAGATATGTTGAATATGACGTCCATGTGGCTGAGCACAAGTGGACGTGTCCCTAGTGTATGAGCACTAGTGGACGTGTGGATCCCTTGCTATATTTTTTAAGTGTAAGATTTACTTGTAACCCTAATTATGATGGAAAGGGTATAAGTCAACCCCACCATATGTGAAAGATAATTAAGGTTTATTGTAATAATTAATTATATTTATGAGTTATTGAGGTCGACCCTATTGTGCCAATGGACACACCTATCGCTATGTCTAGGCTTGTATAAATAGAGGTGATTTCCCCATTGAGGAAACACACACTCTCCCATGTAAAAGTCAGAATTTCAACAAGTGCATGTAAGGCTGAAGTGCACACCTCTCTTGGGTGCTAGTTTCAAGGTTATAGAAGCACCCTCTTGTGTGCATTAGGGTTTATGTTTGGGGGATCTTCTCTTGAGAATATAACAAAGGATTGCTAGGTTTTCTTCCCTTGAGTATAAGGGTTTCCCAAGATATTTCTTGTGTTCTTGTGCATGGTAGTTATTCCTGTGATCTTGGTTATTGCAACACTTGTATATGGTGTAGCTGAATTTGTTTATGGTTCAAGTACATGCTAAATGAAATAAACCTCATGCTTGATCCTAGCATAGCGAAAATTCAACACCCATGAATCGCCCGACTACATCCTTATTCCTCCAAGCTCCATCATACCCGCAAAATCCAAGAGTACTGAGAAATCAATAACTTGAGCCTCCATGAATGTTCCCATCATATTGCAATGTGCAAGGAGTAGCTTCTTCATACTCCCCATTAACCTCCCGTCCGACTGAACCATCGTGAACCTATGAGCTTATGAACTGGGCTTGTGAGGGATTATGAGATGAAGGGACAACCTCCGCACTGCCACTGCCTCTAGATATGCATGTCATCTAGGTGTCACCTCATCCAGGGGGATTCTTAGAACATTTACCTTCTTATTTTTTACAATAAATGTCAATAAATTAAATTTTCATAAAAATAGTGTTGTAAAAGGAAATAAATTGTCTAAGTAAGTGTTCTCTTGATCTTGATAGTTAAGTTAACAAAATGTTTAGTTATTCTATAAGATCTTACACTAGTTGTGGTTTATCTCACTTATATGTTATGAGTTTTAAAGAAATATAATAGGGTGCAATCTCAAATGGTTTCTAAAGAGAAAAATACCCCTTGACCCTAGCACTTATGTTAAAAGAATTTAGAACCACCTCTACAGACACAATTTTTAAAACACTTCAAAATAAAAAGGGGATAACTAATCTCATTAACATATTAGCCCTCATTCACATCTAGTGATTCACTTGTGGCACATAATCACTACAAGGCCTGCGATTAGTTTAAATATGTGTAGTTGACTTTAGTAAACTAAAAACACCTAGACTTACAATTAATTTAAAAATACACAACTAATTTTAAAGAATTAAACTATTTTTTAAATTAAATTAATAATACATAATTAATTATAAAATTATAAATTCCAATTCCCCCACATAAATATAATCACTTTTAACGTAATAAAATCATTTAAACTTTATTCTTTTCTAAGAAATAAAGACTTTACCATAACATGTGATGGTAATTTTATTTTTTTAACATAATTTGTAAAGGAAATTGTATTAAAAGGTTGCGCTAGAGGCAATGCAGCAAGCAAAATTTACAAAATTTGACTCTTTTAGAATATAGTTCATATCTATATGTTGTCTATCATATTAAAAAAAATGAAACTTATATATTCGGACAACATGACTGCCATATATCCTAATATATTTCCTTAACAACAAAATGAATTTGAAGAACTTCAATGTGTTTTGTCAATGTTTGGTTCATTCAGTATTCTTGTTGTTCTTTGATTGTTGTCCTTTTATTCCATAGGAATGACTTCTTGCCCCTCCCGCTCTTTGTTTGGTGACGATTCCTTGAATTATGGTTATTTGATCTTGAATTAGAGGTTTGTGGAGGAGCTCTGAATTTAAGATTTATAGCTTCAGAATTGAATAGGCTAAAGGACTTGATACAGGGGAATGAATGGTAAGGAGAGGATTCAAAAGATGAAGATGGGAGGGTCTTTGGAAAATTCCTAAAAATCCAGGAGAAGCATGTAGAATCTAAAAATTGGAAGAAATGGGCTTCAAAGAATTCACCTAGAGTCCCAAACAATGAAAGGGGACTCGAGAGAGAATGATATTGGGAAACAGAAAGACGAGAAAAAATAGGGGGCGAGAGGGGGAAAACCATTGAGATAGAAACCAAATAAATATTATTTCGAATGGAATAATACTCCCAATAACTGTAAAAAAATCTAAAAGAGACCACTCTATGCCAATTTCAAGGAAATTCTTGTTTAAAACAGAGAATATGAAAATTTGAAGCTCGTGAAGGACCCAAGGGTACCTGGAATCTGGTGGACGAATACTAAGAGGAGAAGTCTGGATGGAAAGGGATCCCTCTTCAAAATTTGGATGGGGACCATGGCTGAGTTGCCATGCTCTCTGCATTGAGCCAACAAAATTTCCCATACTCACCTTCACTATTAATCAGTCTGCACATTCGCTAATGTAATTAGTGAAATAACTCGATCTTAAAGGAGAGGGTGTCGATAAGACTTTGACACCTCTCCCTTTGTCCTTGCCATTTCCATGTTTCATAATAACAATTAAGGAGCAAGGTGGTTCCTTAATTACCCTTTAATTAACATTTTCCCTTTAATTAACCTAGATTCAATTTTTTCATTCTTATCTGCTTCCTCATTGTGGTGTTCCTTGATATGGAAGAAGTTTTATTTTTTTAGGAGTTTAATAGCATCAAGAACCCAAATTATAATTCCCTTGTACCCTCCTATTATGTTCTTGTGGATTATGGCTCTTATAACAAGCATTGAGTCTCCACATATAATGAGATTACTAATTTGATGGGAAAGAGCCAATATGATACCAGCATAGAGCACAAAGGCCTTTGCTTCATTAATGGTTATAGTTTTAAGACCCAAGGCATAGATGGATACAATTTGTTCTCTGGGATTATAGATAATACCCCCTACACCTGTCGACCCTAGATTTCCTCTTGAGGCTCCATCGAAAAAAATAATAGAATATGATTTCTTTTTCCTACCAAGATAAGAATTTTTATTTATTAAGTTTTATTTCCCAACTTGGGGTGGTGGATAAGTTTGAACCAGTTAGCGAGTTGAACCCCAGGATGAAGGAGCTCGTCCATTGATTTTCAAAATTTTCCATGGGTTGGGATTTCCATTGTACTCGTTGTCTCATGTATTATGTAAGGACAACACAATATTTCATAGAGACTTGACAAGGAGTTTTTTTATCGTCTTCAAAAATCCCTTTGTTATGAGCTAGCCAAACACCCCAACAAATGTATTTTGGAATGGATTCCTAGAACCTTATTAATATAGTTTTTTTCTTGAGATTCCCATT
>JASDQU010013694.1:22158-77121 GCA_032191745.1 Picea mariana
CTTAACGCTGTCCCTGTTTTTAAGGAAAACAACTTAATTATACCTTCCTATCCTCAAGATGATTTCTTAACATAAATCTAAATGTTCAGATCATGATGAAGGTCGTCAAACGAGAAAATAAGTTGTAAAAGATCAAGTTTTGTTTTCGAAATCTAATATTTTTCGCATCACCCCGCTCTCTTGAATATCATGAAGTTTTTGTGAAATTGTAAACAAATTCTAGAGGGTTGAAAGAAATGCAAGGTGTGGGAAGTGTTTGTAAACCCACCGAGACACTGAATAGGTCTTCTAGAAGCGGGTAAATGCATGCATGATGCCAAGGAAACTTCGTCGGGGTACTGAACAGACTTGCTGGCAGCAAAGCAATGTCGGGTTTAAGAAAATTATTAGGTAGGTATTTTTGGAATTGATAAAAAATAAAGATGTTCTTTATCTTGAATGGACGACTTTTGGACATGACAAAGGTGTTAGAGTGGGTTAAATGACATCCTTGCCGAGGCTATGGACGCCTGCTGGTAGCAGTGGCCCTATCAACAATATCGAAGTCGGTTGCCTAAACATTTTTTCGCTCGTTATCTAGATTTGATACCAAATTGCATATTTTACAGAAACACATCTGATGCTAGACTACGTTATTTTTTGAGTTTTGATCAGGATGCTTGATCTACTGTCAACTATTTCTTAAAAATTCATTCTTTCCGATTCACCCTAACATGGATTTTCTGGTGATGCAGAGATAACTGCTTGGTCTAGTACGCCGCCATTGTTGGCAGCCACACATGATTTTGATATTTAACACGATCAAATGTCGATTGCATTTTTCTGTAGCTACCATCACCTCAATTTCGTAAACTTTTTTGAGAATTTTGAAGTGATTTTTGGATTAAAATGTTTTCTTATTAATTTCTCATGGTTTGCATTTTCATTTGTTTTATTTTAATTCATGACTGCAAGCATGAATTAGACACAAAACTTAGCTTGGTGTTATAATTTTTTGTGCCTTAGAAACATCTTTTTAAAGATCACCCATACTCAATTAAAATGCAAATTTTATGAAATGGTTGTTAGACCCATTTTTGTGTTAATATGATTATTATTGTTTCAATGGTTTGGTGGTTCACTATCAAATTGCTTTGATTCGTGAATAACTTTGGATAATTATTTGATATCCTTTTTATGATTTCAATGGTCGTATGAACATTCATACCAATGAGTACAAATCTGTTGTACTCGAGTACTCACCTTACCATGTTGGCTCAAAACATTAATGAAGCGATTCATTATCGGCACAGGGTTTGGTACTCTGTAATTTTGGCACTCATCGAGAGACATGGTAAGGGATACAATGAATTGTCTAGTTTTCACTCCCACTATCCATGTTATGTTAACCCTCAAGCTCTGCTGTTTCCGTGTTTCTACTCTCCATTCAGACTTGTTTCTATTGCTTGTGCAATTCCAACTTGAAACTATTTCGAGTAATCTTCGTTGCATTCTAATTATAGTGGTCATGGCACCTGTTGTTCGCATAGAGCCAGATGAATGTCAGGCCTTACTATCCCATGACGATGCTATCAATGACTTAAAGAGTCATGGTTGGGATGCGTTTCTTGAAAAATTCCAGGGTTATAACCTTCAGGTGGCAAAAGCATTTGCACAAACCTTTGATGGTTTCATAGTTAAGATAGGAGACATCCAGTTAGAATTGACCGAGGAATTCATGAGAAAAGCAACAGGGCTCCCATCAAAGGGAGAAAAATGGTTCAAGAATGCCCGAATAGAAGAATTCCCATGGAGTCTATTCACGACATCTCGAGAAACCACTTGCTACATCAAAGGTATTCCTATCGCTTTGTTAAAACCTAGATGGCATAGTTTGTTGTTAATCCTGAAACAATTCGTTACATGCGAGGGTAGATATGGATTGGTTTTTCTCTACCATATATTTTTGCTCATGAATTTCATATGTTTCAATTTAAATATGCCCTTTTACTTATTGATGAGTCTTTATAAGATGTCAAAATGATACACGCGACATAGTGTCGACTCGAGTTTTTTCTACCATGTATTGGTTAAAATATTGTTGATGCATCATCTGTTGATCATAGATGACAGTTGGGAGATATTTTTTATGAGGAATGGTTTCGCCCAGGTTGATCCTACAACCAACCCTCTCTTAATTCCAAACCCTAACTCGGACGAGCCAGTGGTTAAAAACTAGTTCGTAAATTCAATGGATGAACCCGAGTTTATTGATAAAACCCCTCTAGATAAAGGATTACTATGTAGATATCCTGAACAGGCAACTGCCAAATTGAATGGAAATAATCCTTAGGTGCCTATGAATGATGCTAATGCTGAGACTGATGTTAAGAAACGCTATAAATGAAGGAAACCACAATGCGCAGGCTTGGGTTTCAAGAACAAGAAAGCAGGTTGACTAATCTCTAGGAAACTAAGGAATTGAAACAATACTCATCTGAGCTCGATCTATCCGATCGAGATCGATGAGGGTTCAGATCCTGATATAGAGGGTTTTCTAGTTCGAAAATATCTAGAAATTTAGGGTTCCATGAGGGAGGTTATCATTCATTCTGAACCTTATGATTTCATGACAAATTTACCACCATGCCTTAAAGGTAAAGAAGGATTCTCTGGTATTAGGCAATATATGAAGCAAACAATAGGTAAGAATGAAGCACCTTTGGTTGATTGCACCCTTCGTCAACCTGCCATCTCCCCTGTACACTGTGATGGCTATTTCAAGTGGGTTGAGCATTACTATACCGACATCCCTCTCTTACAGGCTCGAATCAAAACTTTGACTGCTCATAACGATTGCTTGAGGCAAGAAAAACTTGATCTCAAGGCACATGGAGAGAGGGAGACTAAACGTATTAAGAAATCCGGAAACATTGTCATCAAGAATGTGACCAGTTTCAAGGCAATAATAAACTCTGAACTGTCTGACCCCTCTTTAGTTAACTTTTAATGGTAAAACAATCTTATTTTCCTTTCGTTTTTATTTCTGTTATCTAATTCGAAATAATTATATTTGAAGTTTGATTTCATTTACTAAAATTAACTTTGGCTACAGAATCTTTGATTCTGTAGCCAAATCTCTTATAATAAAAATTAGTTATTAGTAATTGTTTTTCTAATTTATCAAATTGTTTTTTTTTTCTTAGGAAATGGGAGATTCTGCTGCTGATTATTTGGAGGAAATATTTTCAATCATACACCTAAATGATTAGTAGTTTTCCTTCTTTGTGTTTTATAAAAACTTTGATTTAATTTTTGAATAAACCAAATTTGTTATGAGTGGTTTTCATTCCACTATTTTTGTAATATTACTTGATTTTGGGGGATACAACTCTATCCTGTGAGATATGAGTATTTGGATCCTAGGTTATTTTAAATATTGTTCACTTTGTTAGTGAAGTACATCTTTGCTTGAAACAAATTATGAACATGTAATTCTCAGAACTGAAAGGACAAGTTGTCCATATTTCGGCTTTAGACTAGCGTGACACTGTTCCATTTATGTTTTTCCTCTTATATTATGGGATATTAATATGTTACACAACTTTAGCCTCTATAGCATATAATGTTTCATTTTATTCAACGCTTTAAAGTTTGTTTATAATTTGGTGTTTCATATATTATATCTGTGATCATTATTTCACTTTAATATCAGTGATTTATACTTGATGTTGAATTGATGTATCATATGAATTCTTCACATTAAAATTTCTTTTACTGTAAACATTCATCATCATAAGGTCACTAGATCTATATGTTTATTATTCTGTTCTTATATCTCGGTTCCCAAAAACACCTTGAGTTTACTAGGGAGATGTTAGCATATGCATGTTTCAGATTTCTCTCACATGCAAGATAACTGGAAGTTTGGATTGCACAGGGACATAAACACAATATAAGGCTAATCTCAGGTTAGTTTTGTTCACATTTAATTTATGTTATTAGTTTATTTGTTAATAATAACGAGGCAGTTTAAATTGGCTATGACCCTTATCCTGTTCTTGTTTTAGACTATGTTTTATTAATATCTGTAGAGTTCTTAGATTTTAGATTATTAACAGAAAATATAAAAATACATGCTTTCTTTATCTACTTCATTAACAATTGAAAAAACATTGATTTCGCAAGACATCCACCAAAACTTGCAAATTGTAAATATCCTGTTTATAATCACATGTTCATATTTATGTTTATGTTTAACATTTGTAAATAACTAGATTCATATACATAGTATTGTAGTTGTAACTTTATAATAGTTTATTTATTTTCTTTGTTTTAGGACCTTAATTGGCTAACAGAGCCATTAAACCCATCAGGATAGATCATACCAAACGACTTGGGTTAATTAGACAACCCCAGACCGGATCTATTCTTCCAGTTGACAGTGTGTCACTTATGCACGTCAACAAGCCCTTCCCGCTCCAGGGAAGATGGTAACACTCCTTCCAGAGGTACAGGTTCAACATAATAGTGTTTGCAGAGGTTTTGCTCTTGGCAAGAATGTCAAGGGGTACTTCTTGAACAATGACAGTAGATCCAAGGGGATCTTGGACTTGATACATTCAGAGTGTGTGGACCTATGATTGTTGCCTCCTTGAATGAATATTTGTACTATGTGCTCTTCATATATGATCACTCTCGGAAGACATGGATTTATTTCTTGAAGACCAAGGATGGAGTCCTTGCGAGATTTAAAGAAATCAAAGATCAGGTTGAGAACCTGACCGAAAGGAAGATCAAGGTGCTAAGATCAGATAATGGAGGAGAATACACATCCAGGGATTTCAGTGATTTCTATATTGAGGCATGGATCAAGAGGGAGTACACGGTTCCTTATAACCCTCAACAAAATGGGGTTGCAAAGAGGAAGAACAGAACCATCATTGAGGCAACCAAAGAAATGATACATGATTAGAATCTACCTATGATTTTGTGGGAAGAAGCATCCATGACAACAATATATGCTCAAAATAGGAGTCCTCACCATATTTTGAAGAACATGACTCTCGAAGAAGCCTTCACCGGAGTGAAGCTTGAGGTTGGACACTTCAATATATTTGGGTGTCCAGTTTACTTTCATGTACCCAAGGAGAAGAGGTCCAAGCTAGACCCTTTAGGAAGAAAGGGTACATTTTTGGGATACAGTGAATCTTCAAAGGCATATCGGATCTACATCCCTAAATAGAGACAAATTGAGGTGAGCAGAGATGTCATCTTTGATGAAGAGATAGTCTTTCGAAGATCCAAAGAATGTCAGATGGAGATTGACAGCAAGACAATACCTTCTCCCCCTTCAATAGTTTAGAGGGAGACAACCATTGTTCCAGTCAATCCAGTTGATCCAGTTTCTCTAGTTGATGTCCCTAGAGACATTGCAGTAGGCCATCAAAGGCTTGCCTAGGCTCAACAAACTCTACAGGAGGCAGAGGGACATGCATCTCCTCGAGGCACATTCCGAGAGAGAAAGAGACCAAAGAGATTTTCAAGCTATGTTTCAGCCATGAGACACATCATTGATACCGAGCCTTCTTGTCATGGAGAAGCATCAAGTCAATAGGTATGGCAAGATGCCATGATAGAAGAGTATTAGTCCATCATGAAGAATGATGTGTGGGATATTGTTCCGAGACCAGAAGGGAAGTCTGTAGTGACTTCTAAGTGGATCTATAAGATCAAGCATGTAGCTGATGGAAGTGTCGAGAACTACAAAGTGATATTTGTGGCTAGAGGATTCTCATATGTGTAGGAAATTGATTACGAGGAGACATTTACTCTAGTAGCATGATATACTTCCATCCGTACTATCATTGCACTAGCTCCATATATGGGTTGGAAACTACATCAGATGGATGTAAAGACAACCTTTCTCAATAATGAGATTGAGGAAGAAGTTTACATTGAGCAACCAAAAGGATTCATGATACATGAGCATAAGTCTCATATGTGTAGGTTGAAGAAATCCTTGTATGGACTAAAGCAGGCACCTCGTGCTTGGTATGAGAAGATGGATGGATTCCTGATGATTTTTGGATTCAACAAGAGTGTTTCTCATCCAAACCTATATTATCATATTGTTGGTGACGAGTTCCTGATCTTGGTCCTGTACGTTGATGACTTATTCCTCATCAGTTTAGAAATACTTATTGCTGAATGAAAGCGAGCATTGACTTCTGAATTTGAGATGAAGGATCTGAGCATGATGCACTACTTCTTGGGACTAGAAGTATGACATAGGACTGATGATATTTTCTCGAGTCAAGGAAAATGTACAGTGGAGATATTGAATAAATTTGGTATGACAAATTGCAAATCCATGCCTACATCGATGGTGATGGATCTGAAGAAAATGAACGAGGCTTCTAATGATTCAGGTAATATTGATCAACATATTTATCGACAACTGATTGAATCATTGATGTATTTGGTTGACACCATATATGATATATGCTATGCAGTGAACGCACTTAATCAGTTTATGAGTCAGACAAGACAGAGTCACTGGATAACAACGAAGCATGTATTGAGATATCTACGAGGCACAGTTGGATATGGCTTGAGATATGCCTCTGGTGTAGACATGTGTTTGCAGGGATAAGCCAATGCAGATTGGGCAGGGAGCACAGTGGACCAGAAGAGCACATCTGGTTGTTGTTTTATCTTGGGATCTGCCATGGTTTCCTGGTGTAGTAGGAAACAAAGTTCAGTGGCTTTGAGTACCGTAGAAGCAGAGTATATAGCATTGTGTGTGGCAGTCCGCGAAGCAGTGTGGCTTCACAAGCTCCTTGCAGATTTATTTGATCATGAGATGGATTCCACTATTATTCATTGTGATAACTAGAGTTGTGTGAAGCTATCAGAGAATCTTGTGTTTCACGATAAATCGAAACACATTGAGATCAAATACCATTATATCAGAGATATGGTGCAGAGGAAAACAATCTACGTGCAATACCTTTTTACACATGAGCATATTACAGATGTCTTCACCAAAATTCTTGCTAGGACGAAGTTCGAGTACTTATGTGAGAGACTTGGCTTGGTGGAGAATGCCTCCCTACCTGAGAGGGAGTGTTGATGATTGCAGCATCATGTGACATTCTCAAGGACACGTTCTCCTCTATGATTGAGTTGAGTTGACCTGTGAGAGAGCCCAATGTTGGGTGTGCCCATGTGATGGGGTGTATCGTTTTCCTCTGGATTGAGTTGAGTCATGCCCCAGTTTTGGGTGTACCCATGTGATGGGTGTATCATTCTCCTTTGTGTGAGAGTTGAGTTGATGTGGTATCCTGCCTTTGTACTCCCGTGGACTCAGTTGAGTCAGGCTTGAAATGGTACTCCAGATGATTCTCCTGTGGACTCAGTTGAGATAGAGATATGTTGAATATGACGTCCATGTGGCTGAGCACAAGTGGATGTGTCCCTATTGGCTGAGCACTAGTGGACGTGTGGATCCCTTGCTATATTTTTTAAGTGTAAGATTTACTTGTAACCCTAATTATGATGTAAAGGGTATAAGTCGGCCCCACCATATGTGAAAGATAATTAAGGTTTATTGTAATAATTAATTATATTTATGAGTTATTGAAGTCGGCCCTGTTGTGCCAATAGACACACCTATCGCTATGTCTAGTCTTGTATAAATAGAGGTGATTTCCCCATTGAGGAAACACACACTCTCACATGTAAAAATCAGAATTTTAGCAAGTGCATGTAAGGCTGAAGTGCACACCTCTCTTGGGTGCTAGTTTCAAGGTTATAGAAGCACCCTCTTGTGTGCATTAGGGTTTATGTTTGGGGGATCTTATCTTGAGAATATAACAAAGGATTGTTGGGTTTTCTTCCCTTGAGTATAAGGGTTTCCCAGGATATTTCTTGTGTTCTTGTGCATGGTAGTTATTCTTGTGATCTTGGTTATTGCAACACTTGTGTATGGTGTAGCTGAATTTGCTTATGGTTCAAGTACATGCTAAATGAAATAAACCTCATGCTTGATCCTAGCATAGTGAAAATTCAACACCCATGACTCGCCCAACTACATCCTTATTCCTCCAAGCTCCATCATACCCGCAAAAGCCAAGAGTATTGAGAAATCAATAACTTGAGCCTCCATGAATGTTCCCATCATATTGCAACGTGCAAGGAGTAGCTTCTTCATACTCCCCATTAACCTCCCATCCGACTGAACCATCGTGAACCTATGAGCTTATGAACTGGGCACGTGAGGGATTATGAGATGAAGGGACAACCTCTGCACTGCCACTGCCTCTAGATATGCATGTCATCTAGGTGTCACCTCATCTAGGGGGATTCTTAGAACATTTAACCTTCTTGTTTTTTACAATAAATGTCAATAAATTAAATTTTCATAAAAATAGTGTTGTAAAAGGAAATAAATTGTCTAAGTAAGTGTTCTCTTGATATTGATAATTAAGTTAACAAAATGTTTAGTTATTCTATAAGATCTTACTCTAGTTGTGGTTTATCTCACTTATATGTTATGAGTTTTAAAGAAATATAATAAGGTGCAATCTCAAATGGTTTCTAAAGAGAAAAATACCCCTTGAACCCAGCACTTATGTTAAAAGAATTTAGAACCACCTCTACAGACACGATTTTTAAAACACTTCAAAATAAAAAGGGGATAACTAATCTCATTAACATATTAGCCCTCGTTCACATCTAGTGATTCACTTGTGGCACATAATCACAACAAGGCCTGCGATTAGTTTAAATATGTGTAGTTGACTTTAGTAAACTAAAAACACCTAGACTTACAATTAATTTAAAAATACACAACTAATTTTAAAGAATTAAACTATTTTTTAAATTAAATTAATAATACATAATTAATTATAAAATTATAAATTCCAATTCCCCCACATATATATAATCACTTTTAACGTAATAAAATCATTTAAACTTTATTGTTTTCTAAGAAATAAAGACTTTACCATAACATGTGATGGTAATTTTATTTTTTTAACAGAATTTGTAAATTGTATTAAAAGGTTGGGATTCCTTGAATTATGGTTATTTGATCTTGAATTAGAGGTTTGTGGAGGAGCTCTGGTGGATCTATAGAAATCTCGCTCATGTCCTATAGTGTTTAACCTTTGCAACAATGTGGTCACTGCCATTTCAATTTCATGTATCCTTTGCCTTTCAATCTCTCTTTCCTAGAATTTTCTACCTGCTGGCTCTAGCTTCTCTGTTCTCTGCGAAATCATGACCATTATTTTCTCCAGGGAAATTGATTTTTGTCTTTCTTGATTTAGGCTCTCAATTCTACTTAAGAAAAGAGAAACAATTTTTTCCATGTTGCTGATTTAGGCTCTCAATTCAAGATTTATAGCTTCAGAATTGAATAGGCTAAAGGACTCGATACAGGGGAATGAATGGTAATGAGAGGATTCAAAAGATGAAGACGGGAGGGTCTTTGGAAAATTCCTAAAAATCCAGGAGAAGCTTGTAGAATCTAAAAATTGGAAGAAATGGGCTTCAAAGAATTCACCTAGAGTCCCAAACAATGCAACGGGACTCGAGAGATAATGATATTGGGAAACAGAGAGGCGAGAAAAAATAGGGGGCGAGAGGGGGAAAACCATTGAGATAGAAACCAAATAAATATTATTTCGAATGGAATAATACTCCCAATAACTGTAAAAACAATCTAAAAGAGACCACTCTTTGCCAATTTCAAGGAAATTCTTGTTTAAAACAGAGAATATGAAAATTTGAAGCTCGTGAAGAACCCAAGGGTACCTGGAATCTGATGGCCGAATACTAAGAGGAGAAGTCTGGATGGCAAGGGATCCCTCTTCAACATTTGGATGGGGACCATGGCTGAGCCGCCATGTTCTCTGCATTGAGCCAACAAAATTTCCCATACTGACCTTCACTATTAACCAGTCTGCACATTCGCTAATGTAATTAGTGAAATAACTCGATCTTAAAGGAGAGGGTGTCGATAAGACTTTGACACCTCTCCCTTTGTCCTTGCCATTTCCATGTTTCATAATAACAATTAAGGAGCAAGGTGGGTCCTTAATTACCCTTTAATTAACCTAGATCCAATTTTTTCATTCTTATCTGCTTCCTCATTGTGGTGTTCCTTGATATGGAAGAAGTTTGATTTTTTTAGGAGTTTAAGAGCATCAAGAACCCGAATCATAATTCCCTTGTACCTGTTACCTCCTGTTATGTTCTCGTGGATTATGGCTCTTATAACAAACATTGAGTCTCCACATATAATGAGATTACTAATTTGATGGGAAAGAGCCAATATGATACAATCATAGAGCACAAAGGCCTTTGCTTCATTAATGGTTATAGTTTCGAGACCCAAGGCATAGATGGATACAATTTGTCCTCCGGGATTATAGATAATACGCCCTACACCTATCGCCCCTGGATTTCCTCTTGAGGCTCCATCGAAAAAAATAATAGAATATGATTTCTTTTTCCTGCCAAGATAAGAATTTTTATTTATTAAGTCTTATTTCCCAACTTGGGGTGGTGGCTAAGTTTGAACCAGTTAGCGAGTTGAACCCTGGGATGAAGGAGCTTGTCCATTGATTTTCAAAATTTTCCATGGGTTGGGATTTCCATTGTACTCATTGTCTCATGTATTATGTAAGGAGAGCACAATATTTCATAGAGACTTGACAAGGAGTTTTTTTATCGTCTTCAAAAATCCTTTTGTTACGAGCTAGCCAAACACCCCAACAAATGTATTTTGGAATGGATTCCTAGAACCTTATTAATATAGTTTTTTTCTTGAGATTCCCATTGTAATGTCTTTTCCACTGTGTGAATAAATATGAGCAGTTTGCAAGCCATCTTATCCATTGTTGGAGGGGGTCCATAGCATAATTCCAAGTTTTTGTTGTAAAGCTACACTCTATAAAAATATATTGAATAAATTCTTCTGCATTCTGGCATAGGACACACCGTGAAGGCTGTAACACACCCAATCCCCTAAGTACCCTTTTAAGGGATGGGGTATTAAATTAAAATTTTCCTCAACCTCCTTGAATCCATTTCAAAAGGATACCATCGCCTTATGCTCCTCAAGAGCTTTCCAATGATTGTAATTTTCTCTCAATTTGAGTTCTGGATCAAAAGATATGGTCTCTTAAAGTTTTTAAGTCTTCTTCCATGATAATGCCATGTGGCACCCACATGGATCCACGTCACCCTTTAACGCAGAGATGGTTGTTGGCATGGCACCTACCACCTGTTCTTCCAGACTCTCGACTTATCAGGTCCTAGGACCTCGACCAATTTTCCGAAGTCTTATACGCTCAAAGGCCCGATCCGACATGATTTGATGCTCAAGGTATGTGGCCCTATCATAAGGTGCCTCTTGTCCATCATACATCATTTAGGTGATTCCATTCAACGTCCCACCATGTTGCCGAACCATTGGCCCAATGAAAGTGGCTGAGTAAACTTTAGCTCTTGGTGCCCGACTTGGTGTGAGTTGGCGCCTTAGACATGTGGTCCCATCACACAACCCCACATGATTTCCATTGAAATTGTGACACATAGCCACTGGGTATCGGACCACCGGACCCTCTAGCCTCTCCAGATATCGGTGTTCTCTGGTAGTTTGGGGTCCAATGGACCCCTTCGTCTGGGATCAACGGTGGGGATGGATCCCAGATCCAACGATCTTTGTTCATCGTGCCCTTTCAAAACTTAGTCCCAACCAGGCATTGCCACCTGTCTCTAATCGTAGTGTGACATGTGGCCATCGGGGCACCAAACATTGGAATTCCAAACATATTCATGTAACGAGTCTCCCCAGTGATCTAGGGGCCAATTGAATCGCCTTTGAATTAGATCCATGGTGGAGGTTTATCCACCCTATATCCAACAGACATAAGCCAATCAACATCACCCCAAGGGTACTTGTATTCTATTAGGTCCACATATGACTCCCCAACAAATCCCCTGTTGACATGTGGCATAGCTTGTGGTGTGACATGTGGCATGAAATGTGGCACGCGTAGCCATTGACACATGGCACTCATTTTCCCCATTGATCCTAATACAAGTCTGCCAAATTTGTATGACATGTGGCACCACTATTGGGTGATATGTGGCTTTGCCTCGTTATAACACGTGGACCACTTGCTGGGTGTCACGTCATCACCAGGAACTATATATTGGGGTTATTCTAGGCAAGGTTTGAGTTTGAATTCCTAGTGTCAGTGATTACAATGAGATTAGTTAAAATAATCTAGGGATTACAATATCGTTAATAAAGTTCATCACAAGGTTACAACTCCTGGCCCATACTATGAGATCTGTAGTGGAGATATGTTCACCGTTGGATTGAATGACACAGATCTATCATGCTTGTCATAGACCGTAGGCCAATGCGGGTCCACCCCCTCACTCACTAACCTACCAGGTGACGACAAGTGTCACTTTCTGGTACACAGTTCAATCCCTGGCCGAATGCTTGGACTAATCTTCAAGTGACACGTGGTACCAGATATTAGGCACAAAAAATTTCCAACGTAGTATGAACCTTGAGAGATCTCAATCCGGGGATTAATTAATTTAATCTCGGTAATTACGAGACAATTAATGAGGTTAATTCTGAGACTATAACTCCTGAATTTTATTACAATATCTATGGTGGGGATCAATCTCCCTTAGATATAACGACTCAGATCTATCATTTCCCATAAGAGGGTTGTAAGCCAACGAGCATTTCTCCATTGGAGTCCCACCTTATGGGTGTTTTCATCTCAGTGACCCAAACAACCCTGAGTACTCCACTATGATGATCAATCATGATCTCTCCAATTTCTTCCCCGATAGATTGACGGACTAGATCAAGGCTCAAAGTCCCCTCTATCAGAGTTCTATTAAGAACCTGAACATGGTTCTCTTCGCCTACTTTGATCTCCAATCAACGGTGGAGATCTTCCCACCCCTGGATCCAACGATTGACAGATAAGGGTGATTCTTCAAGGGAATGGGGTTTGATAAGGGTTTCCCCTTTTGGTCCTTTCTTCAATCATTGAATGACATGTGTCCCCTTTGGACACATTGGCAGTCTTGGTTAGCATGATATGTCATGATGACATCACATCTTTACTTGGTCCTGTTCAAATGAGATCCAATATGATCTACGATAGAGGTAAACCTAAGGTCATTCCCCAATGGATGACCCAGGTTGTCCTTCACACATCCCATTTTTGGGTGCGTCCACTCTGGCACCCCAGAGTCATTCTGACCCAGGAACCTCGAGTGTGTTAACCAACACAGATCTAACGGTCTAGGATTATTCATGGACGCCCTCCGACAAATCAATGGCCCTTGTTGATTTTGGAGTGCATACTCCACATGATTTGTAATCAACTCTGAGGGATGGACAAGATCTCTCCGCCCCGCCAAAACAACGATCATGATCTCATCTCACCCTTGTTCCAATAAAGGGTTCATATTTAACCCTACGAGATAAAATCGATGACAATAATTTTTCGAGACGAATAGGGTTCTTCTCTGGCTTAATAGTTCGGCCATGAACTTAGCCTATTTTTCGATGCTTTCCTCTCATCCCCTTTGGGGTTTTCAAGTGTTTGAGAGCCCTCGTATGGGTCCAAATCATTCCTTCATTTTTCCAGGGTCTCGACACTGTGATGCATAGGTAGACACACATACATATATACAAAATTATATGAAAATAAATGTCTTATTTCCTACACCAAGCAGGGATATCTCTCCACTTTAGATTATATCGAAATTTGGGTTATTTACCTTTTCGGATGACTATGTATGTTCGTATGCCTTCCATATTTACCAATTTCACAAGATTTACACAAACTAGTATTTGCAGTTATTTCCGTAAAATAAAAACCGCTCAAAATCGTATATACAAAACTTCTCATGTAGATGTATTCTATGTAAAAAAAATACCCTTACTGAGAAAGGAACAATCAAGCTCACCATTCAGGTGTTCACATCAATCATCATCATAAAGATGATCAAATCCATTCATGCATTCAAGTTAATATACGTAGCACTACAAGTTACTTATCTACAATCTCTGAGATATGTTTGCCACTAATGTAGGGTGAACCGCTCTCTACCCAACCGTAGGTAAGGTTGCGCTGACCTTTGCTACAAATAGCCACCCTCGAGCCAAGGTATGATGTCACGAGAAGATATCTATGATATTTTCAGGAATTCTCTACAACTTCTCTTCTCTTTATGTCTCCAACTGCCCTCGGTCTATGCCCATCCATGTGTATGTTCTCTCTGTCTGTCTCTGCGCCCTATTTTCCTGCCTTCTCCTCCATGAATTTTTGGATCGTGCCAGAATTTTCCTCAAGGTACATTTCCCATCCTTCCTTAACTTCCAAAGAAACTTTTTCAACTACCATCTTGACCGATAATCAGTTTTCAAGGCTGGGGATAGTTCAAGTCTGCACCATTTTTAATTAGACATGGTACTTTCTGGAAGTTTCATTTAAATAAGAAATTACCTCCCTCTTTCTCATTCCTCTCATGACATCGTAACTTGTGAAGGCCATCCCTTCAATAGTATCTCAACATTTCTTTGTTATACTAAAACAAAATATATGCAATAGAAAAATAAATCAAGGTCCATTGTTTTTCCTTGAGTACAAAACATATCTCCTATAGTTTGTCAGAATAGTGCTTATATTTATAGACTGGGGGGAAAAAGGGTGTTACAATCCCATCCCTCAGTGCTCTACCTAACCCAAAAGTTATATATACAATAGTGAACAAAAAAGGGTATGCCAGTTTCATGGCATCCTCCATTTCCCAAGTTGCTTCATCGAGACCAAAGTGTTTCCATTGCACCTTGACCTGTGCAATGGTTCTGTTCCTGAGAGGGATCTCTCTCTCTTGTCTAGGATACATTAAGATTCTATATGGAAATCTCCCTCTGGCTCCACCTGGATCACATATTGGTAAATTATGTGAGCAACATCATGTATATATTTCTTTAATAAGGAAACATGCAAAACATTGTGTGCCTTCACTGTGGGAGGCAAGGCCAATTTATAAGCTACGGGTCCCACTCTGTCCATAATTTCAAAATGTCCACAAAATATGGGTGCCAAATTGGCACATGCTCCCATCCTTAAGGAGCTTCTTCTAGGTTTAATTTAGAGATACAAATGATCTCCTACTCTAAATTATTTTTGAATTCTTTTGTTGTCCGCATAACTCTTCTGCTTGTCCTGGGCCACTTTCAATTTTTTTTTGTTTGGGTTATTTGATGTTATAGTTCCATTAAAATATCGGGTCCAAGGGTTATTCTTTCCAATGGTTTATCCCAGCTGATTGGGATATTGCATTTTCTTCCATAGAGGGCCTCAAAAGGGCTCATTTTCAAGGATTCTTGGTAACCATTGTTGTAGGAAAATTCTACTATATGTAGATACTCTTCCCATTCCTCAGGATGATGCATCACATGCATCCTCAACATGTCTTCCAACACTTAGTTTACCCTCTCTGTTTTCCCATTAATTTGAGAGTGGTAGGTTGTACTAAACGGTAAATTTGTTCCACAACAAGTGAACAAAGTTTTCCAAAATTTTAAGGTGAATTTTGCATCTCTATTAGATATAATTTCCTTAGGCATCCATGTAGTTTGAATATTTATTTCATGAAGATACTAGCAATATATATTTTCTTGCAAGTGGACTTTATTGGAATGAAGTGGGAAGCCTTGCTCAATTTTTCCACAACTACCATGATGGCATCATTTTGTTTGGTTGTTTTGGGTAGTCCCGTGATAAAGTCCATGGAAATGGTTTCCCATTTCCATTCTGGGATAGGCAGGGGCTGCAACAAACCTACTGGGTGATGGTGTTCCATGTTAACCTGTTGTCACTCTAAACATTTAGCCAAATAATTAGCTATATCCTTTTTCATCCTTGGCCAATAAAATAGTTTCCTAAGGGTTGTAATCATTTTCTGATAACCCGACTGACCAACATATGGTATTTTGTGTAGTTAATCCAAAATGAACCTCTTAAAGTCGTTACAATTTGGGATATACAACTTGCCTTGGTATGTTAGTAGTCCATCACTCATCAATTAATAACCATCATACTTTAGCCATGTGGGATCTTGTTCTAAATGTGTGTTTACTATTTTGAAAAATTCATCTACTTTCTGTGCACTCTTAACCCTTTCCTTGAGGTCTGTTTCACAAGTACTTACAGATGCTAAGTGAATTAACTTCATACTCTTACTAAGGGCATCAACCACTCTATTTTATTTCCCTTTAATGTGTATGAGAGCCATCCACCTAGCTTGCATAACATTTAGTTTGAGCTGGTAAAATAAATACCTCAGCCCAATATGGTCTGTTATGAGTACAAAATTTCTATGCAGGAGGTAATGCCTCCACATTTTTAAAGCATGTACTATGGAAGCTAACTCTAGGTCATGGGTCACACAATTTATTTAACGTTTATTCAATTTTCTAGACTCATAAAAGATTACATGTCCCACTTGCATGATGACCCCACCCAATCCTTCCTTGCATGAATCTATACACACAAGGAAGTCTTTATTTGGGTTTGCAATTTTCAACATTAGGGCATGGGTCAAGAGGTGTTTCAACTACTGGAAACTTTCCTCACATTCTACTGTCCAAATAAATTTAACTCCCTTTCTCTGTAGAGAGGTGATTGGGTGACCAATATTGGAAAACCCCTTGATGAATATCCTATAGTACCCTGATAGGCCCATGCAGGATCTATATCAGTTACATCATTTGGTGTATGCCAATCCATAATGGATTTAATATTATTAGGGTCAACTGCCACTCCTTCCTCAGAGATAACATGGCCTAAGTAGTGGACTTTCGTTTGGAATAAGTCACACTTACTAAGATTTGCATATAGCTTGTTCTCTCTTAGTACTTGGAGTAATAACTTGAGATATTCTCCATACTCTTCCCTATTCTTTGAATAGATTAGGATATCATCAATAAAAACTAATACAAATCTATCCAAGAACTTGTTGAGCACACTATTCATCAAACACATGAAAGTGGTTGGTGCGTTAGTGATACCAAATAGCACGACCACAACTTCATAGTGATCATACCTGTTCTTAAAGGAGGTTTTATGGATTTCCTCATCTGCAATTCATACTTTATGGTATCCATATCTCAAATCAATCTTGGAGAAGATGGTAGCGCCCTTCAATTGGTCAAATAAGTCATCAATTCTAGGAAAGGGATACTCATTCTTAATTGTCATTTTGTTGAGTTGTCTATAGTCTATGCACAGCCTGAGTGTGCCATCCTTATTCTTTAAAAACAAGGTTGGTGCTCCCCAAGGGGACACACTAGCCTGAATGTAACCCTTTTCTAACATTTCTTTCAACTGCAATTTGAGCTCAACTAGCTCTGGGGTACTCATCCTATAGGGTGCTCTATACATTGATAATATTCCAGGTACAAGCTCTATTGAGAAATCAATATCTCTCCTTAGAGGCAAACCTGGTACCTCTTCAAGAAACACATCTCTATAGTATTTTAGTATAAGGTGGTCTTCTAGGCTCGGTTTTTGGTCCTCAACGGAGTTTAATATTTGTATTGCATACAAAGGGCATCCCTTCCTGCAATACTTCTTCATTTGGAAGGCTGATATCTGTCTCACTGAGAGAGATTTCTGAATTCCTTGTAGATTTCTTTTCTTTCCTCTATCATCTTCACATTCTCAGGTTTTATTATAACAATCCAACTTGGCTTTATGGGCAGACAACCAATCCGTGCCAATCAACATGTCATATGATCCTAGAGGAAGGATGTTTAAGGTGGATTGGGTAGGCAACCTATTCATAATGATTTGGCATGTCGTTATGAACTTTGTTACCTTCTTTTTTGTTCCAGTGGCTAGTTATACCAGCCATGGTTTAGCATGTTTTTCCTGCTGTAATTTACAATTCTCAATAGTTTGAGGAGAAATATAACTCAGATTAGAACCAGGGTCAATAAAAATAGAGATAAGATGGTTGGTGACCATACCTTCCATTTCCACCACTGAGGCTTGGTCGCCTTCTTGCCTATTGTCCAAAGCTGCAAGAATTTTAGGCATACTATTGGCCACATCATCAACCATGGTAGCCTCTTTGATGTTGTAAAATCCCTTACTACTTGGTTGCCTATGAGGGAATTCCCTCAGCAGATGCTCCTCTCCACAACCCCAACATTTCAATGGTTCCTTCTTTGTACTTTCAGTCCTTCCTGGGGCTGATCCAAAAGTTTTATTTCCACTTTGAGATGGAAAGTTCTGCTGATTCATACTTTTGGTGGGGAATATCATACTAGAACACTTTCTATAATTCTTAAACCTTGAAGGTTTAACCCCATTCTTCTTGAATCCCATCTTACTTTTCTTCTTCCATTCCTTGGAGTGTTATGCTTTGTGGTTGAGTTGCTCATACCGGTACTTAGCCTTTCAAATGGTGTCCTCTAAGGTATTAGGTTCATCAAATTCAATTCTATTTCGGAAAGATTGAGGAAACCCACTAAGGAATCGTTGCGTCTTCATTTTTCCTTCCTTTATATAGGGCACATACCTTAATAGTTCCAGAAACTTGTTGATGTATTCATCTATGGTGAGTTGTCCAAGTTTGAGTTCACAGAATTCCTTAGTCTTGTCATCATAGAACCTCTCCGACATGTACTTCTTATTGAAGTATTTCTCAAATTTACCTCAAGACAACTCCTTCTCTAGGTTTCCTCTTACATTTCTAAGGTCCTCCCACCAGACATAGGCCTTTCTATTCAGGTTAAATATAGCTATTCGATCTTTCAATTTTTTAGAGTAGCTGTGAACTCTAAAATACTTCTTCAGGCCAAGTATCCAAGCTTCTGCTTCTTCCCCATTTTTTATTTCTCCATCAAAAGTGGGTGGCTTGGGTTTCTTAAATTCTTCAGGGTCACCGCCCCTAGAGTGCTTCCTCTTCTTTCTTCTCTGTTCGGAATGTGAACTGGTCTCATCACTGGATAGTTCCTTGGGGCTTTCCACTCCTTCACTGGAGGAATACTTAGATGAGTATTTGGTTTTGGCATGCCTCTTGGTTCCATTTCGGGCCTTCTTGGGAGTGTTTCTTCTTGGATTGCTGCTTTTGGGTCCATGCCTTTGCATCTCAAGAAGAATTTGGGTTTTCTCAGGATGATGTTTGTCCATGTTACTAGCTACTAGCCCATGTTGAAACTGTCTTTGTATGTCTAATAGGCTTTGTAGCAAGACTGCATTTATTTCAGTTTTTTTTACGTGCTCCTTCATTAGCTTGTCATTGTTAGCTTTAAATATTTGCAACTTTTCCCTAATACTTCTCATAGTCTCAACCAAGTTTGGAGGGGTTTCTACCACTCTTCTTTCATCAAATGTTTCTTCTTTGTTATGGGATATCTCTCCCCATTCATGGTGGGTCACCATCATTTTACTTATAGCTTGTATGGGAATTCACTAGTTGGTTAAGTACTGATGATCAAAATTTTTTCGTTAGTTGATTTGTCCTTTAACTTATAAACAACATAGGTAAAAAAAAATTGTAAACAGAAATTTCACTTCATCAATTTAGTAAATAACAACAACATACACTCCATATTTAATCATGTAGAAGAAACATATAATTTTTCTTCTCTTTCCATTAATTAAGGTTTAAAATAAATCCCCATGGATGTTAACGTAGGGACATTATCATTCTGGAGATCTCAAGTGTTAATTGTCTGGACAACAACATCCATTGAATTCCACATATCAGGTAAAATCTGGACTCACGGACCATTAGATAGATAAGTTGACCAAGATCCATAATTGGTCATAGTTTTCGTGGTCAAATCCATGGTGGTCATGTTAAAATCACGATCATTGATCATGGTCGGATAAACGATCCTTATCGATATATTCTGTGACATTGGCCAGAGTTTACGCTAAGGGTTTGACGGTTCTGATTAAAAGCACATACACAAGTCATGCATGAGCTAACAGATGGTTACTCTGTGATGGTGGTCCCAAAATTTCCACTAAGGGACACTAATAGGACCTTATGGATATGGTAAGGTAACATGCCCTCCCCCCCCTAAAATTTTTATAATAATTTTTATTTGACTCTTTTAGTGAGCCCAAGGAGGTCAAGTGAATTTTCTTTCTCTAATACCACTTTGTAACACACCCAACCCCTTAAGTACCCTTTTAAGGGATGGGATATTAAATTTCTCTTTTCTTCAACCTCCTCGAATCCCTTTCAAAAGGACACCATCGCCTTCTGCAAGATTGTTTTTTTCCAACGACTATAAGTTTGTCTCAATTTGAGTTCTGGATCAAATGATATGGTCTCTTAAAGTTTTTAAGTCTTCTACCATAATAATGCCACATGGAACCTATGTGGCTCCATGTCACCCTCTAACGCAGAAGTGGCTGCTGGCATGGGACCTACCACTTGTTCTTTAAGACTCTAGACTTATCGGGTCCCGGGACCTCGACCAATTTTCCCAAGTCTTATATGCCCAAAGGCCTAATCCAACATGATCTGACACTCAAGGTACATGGCCTTGTCATAAGGTGCCACTTTTCCATCAGTCATTGGTTAGGTGACATCATTCGACATCGAAGAGGATTTGCAAGAAGTTGAAGAAACAGTAAAGGAGAATACTAGGAGGGCGAGAGGAATTTCTCTTCAAGAAATCCCGAGGACCCGATTTATTGAAATCCCTGAAACGCAAGGAGTGAGCAGGAAATCAAGGTCTTCACGAGACCAAGCTCAGGAGGAATAACACTTTCCATAAGTGTCCAAGAGATCCAAGAGTTGGACTCGTTGAAGGAGAAAAGGTTCGAAACCTTTGAACACCCATAAGATCTTCTAACTCTAAAGATAATGTAAGTGCACGGGGGAAAAGATCTCAGCTGTTCGATCTGAACGCTAGAGAACCAGAACCGTCCATCAAGAGGGATGCATGGTGAATGATCAACGTTTCGCTGACTTGCACTTTGGAGAAGTCAAAGGGTGGAGCACTAAGAACTCGTGAAGCCCGAATCCATGACTTGATCTGATTCGTTGGATCCAGGAGAGATCTGGACCGTCGATTGTCTAGGGAGAAATATTGACATTTCAAGGATCGAAGGTGATAAGTCTTGCAACTTTGCGAAGCGTGAAGTCTCGAAATCATCGTGATCGTCAGATCTAAGGAGAGATCTGGACCGTCGACCCAGAGTCATCGTGATTTCGGCTATCAGGAAAACGAAGGCAAGGAAACTCCGAAGTCACAAAACGCGAAACGTCGATTTGATTGTAGCCGTCGATCAAGGGGAGATACATACCGTAGATCTCAGGTCATCGCAATTTCGGCCATTGGGTGAATGGAGGTAGCAACGCTCCTAGAGTCATGAAAAATGAAATTGCGACGCACCTTTCGCTCAAGTGCGTGGTCACCGCCAGTGGTCATAAGAGAGAAAGGGATTAACAGAGAGGAGCTAGCACCCGATTGGCGCTGAGATTCAAACAACACCCAGGAGAGAGGCTCCGGGTCTCATGTGACCTGTGCATTTGGGGAAAGGACCTGTGTAAGTGGGTTTGGGGTCTAGCAGAGACCTAGAGATTCAATCAGACTCAATTTCTTGACCGATCCTAGATCGGGAGGTCACGCAACCCTTAGGAGAGGAGGGGGGTCTGCATCAATTGATGACTTTTGGTTGCAAAATGTAACTTGTTCTTCAAGATCCAATGAAATATTTTTCCCATATAGCTTGTTTCCACCTTTCTAGACTGCCAATTATTAATATCCATAAAATTTTTGGTCCCATTTCTTGATTCATTAGTTAAGGTTCCCTTATTCCAAGTCCACCATGTTGTTTACTATTAGTTGGCTCCAATTTATCAGATGAAACTTTTTGTTGTTTGATCTCCCTACCTACCAAAGGAAGGTCTTGATATTTGTTGATATGTTTTTAGCTATGCCTTTAAAAGACAAAATGGAAGAGATTTGATAAATGGGGAGAGTCGAGAAGACATATTTTATAAGAATGACCCTTCTAGCTGGATTTAACCATTGGGATCCCCACATGTCAAGTTTCCTGCTAATTTTGTCAATAATTTATTGTCATATATGAGAATGTGAGGATTTACAGTGACATGAACACCCATATATCAGAAAGAAATCCAATTTTCAAATAATTAAAACTGAAAGATCAAAGATATAGATCTCAGAATTCTAGAAGGCGTGTTCCATCCAAAAAATTAACACTTCCCATTATTGATAGCCCCTCTTGAAGAATCGAGAAAAGAATCTAGAACTTGCTCGAATACATAATAAATGATGATTGAATCTCCCCCTAGAAGCATCGTATCATTTGCAAATTGAGAGTGGTTGATATTTTAACCCCTCTTGTTATTTGAAGACTAGGAAAACTCCCCAGAGCTCTTTCATGTTCCAGTATCCTACTTAGAGTTTCAACCACTAACGGGAAAAGAAGGGGGGAAAGAGGGTAACCTTGAAGAAGACCCATACCTAAATGAAAAAATAATGCCTATTATTTACAAGAGGGGCAATCCAGGGATTCCCAATATAAGCCTCCACCCATTTTATGAAGGAGGAGTTAAATCCAAATTTTTCCATTACCTTAAAGAGGAAGCTATGATGAACATGATAAAAAAAATTAGCCATATCGAGATTGATGACCATGCCTTTACTTTTAGAGTTTACACTTGAATTAACGGCCTCTTGAACCAGCACTATATTATCCACTATTTGTTTGTCCTTCATAAAACCACCTTGATTAGGGGAGATAATCTTAGGGAGGACCTTTTTGAGGCAATTGGCTATAATTTTGGTTAATATTTTGTAAGAAGAGTGGCAAAGGGATATCGGCCTGAAACGAGAGAAAGAGAATGGGTTCGATTCTTTTGGAATTAGAGAAAGGAAGGATGAATTTGTGCTTCCTACAAGATGCAAGTATTGGTGGGAGTATTGAAGCATATTTTTCAGACCGGTCTTAATTAGGTCCCAGAAGAAACAATAGAAGGAAATGGAGAATCCATCTAGCCTAGGGGCTTTGTTCGGTTCCAAACTCCAAATGACTGTGTGGATTTAATTTTTAGTGATAGGTTGGAAAAGTTCTAGGTTTTCCTCATTCGTGATCTGGGAAGGGATATTCTCCAACATTGAGTCAATATTGTCTTGATTTACGTCATTATGTTGAGTGTAGAGATCAACAAAATGAGAGTTGGAAACATTTTTTTTATTTCTGCAAAATCATTTAGAGTTGTACCATCTTCAAAATTTATTCTTGATACATTGTTCCTACTTTGTCTAGATTTTGCTTAATTATGAAAAAATCTAGTGTTTTTATCACCATCCTGGAGCCGTAAACTCCGAGACTTCAGGTGCCATAATTGTTCTTATTTTTTCAAAACTCGATGATATTGAAATTGTAAGTTGAACTCTTCTCTTTGAAGTTGCAGGGTGATGTATTGATCCTCTAATTCTTTTTGTATTTCCTCCAACTTGCATTTTATTTGGAGTTTTTTAGAAGTGGGGTGAACAAAATGGAGCTTTTTCCATTGTTTTAGAGCTTGTTTGACTAGGGATAACTTTTGTTCACAAATATACACTGGAGTGCAAAGAATGCATGTCTTCCAAGTGGAAGAAATTAGATCAATAAATTATTGATGGTGAAGCCAAATGGGGTTAAATCAAAAGGAGAGGGGGCCATAGTTGGGAAGATTATGAAGGTGGAGAGAAATGGGTTTGTGGTCAGAAATGTGGGACGGAAAAATGTAAGATTTGATAGAGGAGTTGTGATGAAGAAAAATCTTGTGAACCAAAAAACGGTCAAGCCTCACAACGATATGGCCCGACCTAGCATGCATGTTGGTCCAAGTGAGTTTTCCTCGATGAGGTGGGATGTCTACAAAATCCCAATCAGAGAGGGTGTTTTCTAAAGAGAGTTGGAATGGGTCCCTACCAAAAATACCCCCTCTTTTTTCAGATATGGATCTTATCAAATTAAGATCTCTAACTATGATACAGGGGTCCATAGCTTCAAAGTCCTTCAAATTTTAGATCAACACCCAACAATTATATTTTTCACGAGGATTCATGGGCATATAAACATTAATAACAAAAAAAGTGATATTACTCTATTTATGATAGAATTTGGTAAGAATCCAGTGTTGCGATTTGAGATAGTGAATCAAACTTACCTCTTGGTTGTTCCAAAAGTTGTAGATCCCACCAGAAGCACCTCTTTCATCCTCTGCAATTGCATTTTTATTTTTCCAAATATTATTCCTTATTTTGGTGACTTCCTCTGATTTTATCTTAGTCTCCTGAAGAAGTAGGATACGCAGATTTTTAGAATTGATGAGATCTTTGGTAGCTTGAATTTTTGGGAGGTACCAAGGCCCCTACAATTCCAAGAGACTACAATCATTATTTAGGAGGATTGGTATGATAACCTCCTTTTTTCAACATCTTTTAATGCCTCTATATATTCCATTCAAGATTCAAAAGGGTTAGAGATTAAGGAAATGATAGGGATCTCTTTTGATTTCAAGGATGAGACACCCAAAATGGACGGAGGAGTAGGGAGGAATTGGAATGAAAGTTTCTCTTGAATTTCTATTCCAACTACAAGGGGAATATGATATTCCTCCTCCATTGAATCCTCTAACTGGGATAAGGCCTTAAACCTGTTGGATGGGGTAGGTGTTTTTTTAGCGGATTATTCACTACTTTAACATGTGATTTCAACCCTACATTGAAGGGCCAGTTGTTGAAGGTCCATATGTTTTTACTTTGTTTCCTCTGTTAGAATATAATGGATGTGCTCATTTTTCCATCGACAATATCACTATTGTCACCCAACCATAGGCCGAAGCCACCCTCCGAGCACCTTAACCTTGATAGAGAATCACTCCAGAAGCAAACCCTAGGCTAGATAGACAAACAAAGGGTAACACACCTTTCCCCAAGGATAGCGCACCAAACAAGAGCTGATTAGATAGTCCAAACCATAACCAAGAGATAGTCTAAGACAAAATGCAATCTTCTAGCTGCAACAGCTGCAATGAAAACTCTCCTCCAAACTTGTGCACAAACTGGGCAACTGCAGTGCGCACAGGTGCTTCTCTGCAATTATGAGAATGCCTACTAGAATGAAGACCAGCCTCCTATATTTATAATATTTCTGTCTAACTGCATGGGCCGACTTCTCATTCTGGGTGTCTATTTACTTAGTATATAATATTTCTTCTGGCCGACTTTCTTGTAGGCTAATAACCTAATACCAATTATCCTCTTGAGCCGACTTGTCTTCTAGGGTTATTAGCCAACTCATTAGGGTTTCTTCTTGCTTCTTGGAATATTCTATTCTTGTCAGGTTTACACGTGGAGGTAAATACCTCCCACAACTACCATAATATTAACACTCCCTACTAGCTAGGGAGGTATTACAGGTAACGGTCTTGAGCACAAACATACCATTCACCCGGTAGCATCAACATAGTTGTATAGACTATCTCATGACTAGATCATGAGCACCATCATCGCCATCAGTGTCATCATCTGCATCATCTCTCGAAACCATAATCTATCTGAGTAATTTAGACATGATGATGGATAAGTCACTCACACCACAGAGTGATAGAAGAGACATTCTTCTAATCTAGACATATGTCCTAGAAAAATGAATGTCTTGAACCATTTTCCGTCTGGGAAATCTCTGTCCATTGATCATCTATATAGCTGATTATCATTTTCAACGCTACTGATAGTCTTCAAGGTAATCAGAACAATATCATTCAATATAAAACAACTGTGTCTATTCATAGTAGTACACAACTACAATCTAGTGGTACACTACCACACCATGTAGCACATAGGTACTTGATCAGTGACATATAGTCACAAATAGTGGAACACATCCACCACAATAGTATACATCTATTGTCTAGAGACATATAGTCTTCATAACAATCATCTGATATCAACCCACACAAAAACATTGTTATGATATAAACTTAATCATTTGGGCCATTCTACCACTCACATCTGTGAGATTTTGGAAGGGCATCTACCCTTAAAAGGTAAAACATGAATGATGAGCTATCTGGACTATTCTTCTCAAGAAAGGAAGAATATCTGTCCTGATTTCTGAGCCTGGACCATTCCTCCGACACTAGACAAAGTGTAACCTAGAGAGAATGAGTTTTCCCTAAGGAATGTCTGTCCCTCATTGCTAAACCTGGACCATTCCCCACTCTGGGCCATTCCTATGACACTAAACAAAGTGAAACCTGGAGAAAATGAATCTGCCCTAAGGAATGACTGTCTGAACCATTTCCTAAGGAAATGAATGTCCTACACCAACCTCCAAAAACAAACCATTCCCCATGTTAACCACAATGGGAAATCTCTTTTCGGTGAGGCGGGACAGTATTCTTGAGTAACCCTCAAGAAGAGAAACTTCCCTAGACCATTCCCCATTTTAAACACAATGGGAAATCACTGTCTATGGTACATCAAAAATCCATCAAACCATTTTCATTACGAAAATGACTGTTCGATCTGGACCATTTTTCAAACTGGAAAATGCTTGTCCATTAGAAATATCAAACCACTTTCCGAATCTGGAAAGGAACTGCTCATCTTGGACCATTTTTCGAATTGAAAAATAACTGTCCATCAATCAATAACACATCAGTGCTCCCTCCCAACCTAGGAGTCATATCTTCCTTTTTCAATACGGAAGTCGTCTCCACGAGATCCAACTTGAGTACGCAAACTCTTTCATCTTGGACAGAAGCTTTACCAAAATGTCTGCTTATCTGCTCATCCATGGAGATATATATTGGAGAACCAATTTCTCCTTTCTGGACTTCATCATAGAGAATGTAATGCTTGATATCAAATGTACTTTGGTCTGGAACACTATTTTTCTCTCAAGGCTTCATATAGCTCTAATCAATAAAGTATATCATTGTTGGATTCCTCTTTGGTTCTTGCTAGCTCACAACATCGTGGCAAGGGTCAAACTGGAACATATCCATGTGGCACTTCTTCTGTCATCATGAGATATTTGTCATGGATTGGCAATCCATCATCCTGATCTTCTGAGTAATCATTCTGATACAATATCTCCGTTATAGAAAGTCTTCACCACGCTTCTGCTGTGCATTGGAGGTTCTCCACCAAGTTGTCTTCTTCCATCTGCATACAAGGGTCTCTTTCTAGTATGCCTCAAAGCCTTGAGGTTGCTCTTCATACACTCTTTGTTCAATTTCTTTGGAGAACAATTTTTGCATTCATCTGATGTAGAAATCCAACCCATGGATATTGCGGATGATATAATGACTCATGTATAGGTATGTCTGGTTTACTGGAATGAGTAATCATCATAGTATTCTCCCTCCATATGGGAGAACCAGTAGTTCTAGATCTCACAATGCTTTCATTCATAAGTCATCAATACACTGTTCTTCATCACAACTTTTAGTTCCTCTGCTTGATTGACTTTAGTGAGTTCATATCAGGCTGGTAATCTTGTGATTCTTGATACAATGACTAGCTATTCTGGATTATATTTCTTTTTTGGAATCTTCATGTTCTTCCTCATGTTTCTCTTTAGCTCTTGGGTCCATGGAGTTTCTTATAGATTCCATGCCCTATAGATTCCACTTCTTTCTTTCATCATAGGATCACGGATGTGGATGGACAACCAGGGATACTTTAATGCTGCTCTTCAAAGAAGACTTCTTCTAAGGTCGAACTGAACACATACTGCCTTTCATGGTTTCTACAATGGATATATACTTCATCATATTCAATGGATCATAGGATTAGCTCCCTCCTAATCCTTGCTTCATGTATGAGTGCATGTTTTTCTTTTGGAAATATATAATCGACTCCCTCCATAATCCACGCTTCCATCTGCATCCTTATTGCTTCTGTCTGCATCCTTATTGCCTTATGCAAGGTGTCATAAGTCTTTCTCCAATTTCTTCTTGATTGCTGACTTCTTCCTGTCTTTTGCTTCTTCTCTTTTACTTCAAGATTGATTATTATTTAGGATTGTCTTGCAGCTGTTACTTATGTAATAACTTCCACATGAATTGTTTGATGTACTTCATCATTTCATTTGTATTGTTTGAATTGTAGTCATAATGATAGAAATCCTTTTTGTTTCTTCCATAGGTATAGTTTCTCCTTGAACACATTATATTCTAAGTAGTAGATATGCAAGATATGTATATAAAACATGGTATGTACAAGAACTATGAAGATTATTGTTACCTTGTCTTAGAAGAAGACGTCTTTTTTATCCTGCTTGGTCTTCTTTGTAGGTTCCTTTTCTTCAGCAACTGATGCTTCGTGTGTCCCCTTCCTTTTATTTATCTCGGGACAATTATTCTTGTAGTGACCATACTTTCGACAGTTGAAGCATTGTATTTCTGACATGTCTTTCTCTTGGTTTGGCTTCTTCCTTGAACCAAACTTCCTTTTGTTCATGAAATTATTGAATCTTGCTGTAAAAGCTTGATCATCGTACTTATTTTGGGGTTTCTCTTTTGCACTGATCCTTGATTCTTCTTGAGCACAACAAGTCCAAAGTTCTTCAAATGTAGGATACTCCTTCCTTGTGTTCATGCTTGTGGAAAATGCATCCCATGTCTTGGGAAGACCGTTGAGTACTATATTTACCAGTTCCTTCTCTGAGATGATCTCTTCAATAGCTTGTAGTTGATCTCTTAACTGAGAGATACTCACAAAGTATGATGTTATGCTGTCATCATCATTCATATTCATGTCACAAAGCTCATTCTGCAGACTTATTACTTGTCCAATGTTTCTGACTGAGAAGAGGTTTGTTAGGGCATCGTACATATTCTTTGATGAGTCAATATGGGAGATGTAGGGTATCAAGTGGTATTTTATAGAGTCCACTATGATACTCATGGCATTGATGCCACTGTCTTTGAACTTCTCCATAACTACAACGTTCTGCGGTTCCNTTGTTTTCTAACTTCATAGAGTAAGTCATGGCTTCTTTGACTCGGTCAACCCTAGATTTGACTAGAAACTCAAACTTGACGTCTTAGCTTACTAAGAGTACCAGGAGGTGTGCTAGGCTGGGGCACACTAGTCTATCTGGAAATTAGGTCAATCCCTTCACTTAAGGTGCCTCAATGAGAGGATTATGGTTTATGCAACTGCACCTGCTAGTAACCCTAGCGACAGTGCTTTGGTAACTACTCCTACTAGAAACCCTAGCGACAGTTACTCAACGAGATTAGTATCCTTATGGCTATGCTCCCTTCTAGTGGTTAGACTGAATGAAGGAGGTGTGGGCCCATAAATTGTTATAATATAATGGATGTGCTCATTTTACCATCGACAATATCACTATTGTCACCCAACCATAGGCCGAAGCCACCCTCCGAGCACCTTAACCTTGACAGAGAATCACTTCGGAAGAAAACCCTAGGCTAGATAGTCAAACAAAGGGTAGTGCACCTTTCCCCAAGGATAGTGCACCAAACAAGAGCTGATCAGATAGTCCAAACCATAACCAAGAGATAATCCAAGCCAAAACGCAATCTTCTAGCTGCAACATTTGCAACGACAACTCTCCTCCAAACTTGCGCACAAACTGGGCAACTACAGTGCACACAAGTGCTGCTCTGCAATTCTGAGAATGCCTGCCAGAATGAAGACTGACCTCCTTTATTTATACTAATTTTGTCTAACTTCCTGGGCCGACTTCTCATTCTGGGTGTCTATTTACTTAGTATATAATATTTCTTCTGGCTGACTTCTTCTCTTGTAGGCAAATAACCTAATACCAATTATCCTCTTGAGTCGACTTGTCTTCTAGGGTTATTAGGAAACTCGTTAGGGTTTCTTCTTGCTTCTCAGAATATTCTATTCTTGTCAGGTTTACACATGGAGGTAAATACCTCCCACAACTACCATAATATTAACATCATCCAAGACCCATCTTTTTTGAAACTACTTGCCATTTTTCTTCTTTTCCAACGGTGGGTGGATTCTACTATCCCTTCTTACAATTTCATGCGCAATGTCCATATTTCTGATAAAGTTTACATTTGAAAGGTAATTGCTCATAATCTAACTGTTGCACATGCTCCCAATTATCTAGTGTGAGAGCCATCGCTTCAAGGATCCCTTTTCCTATGTCGACTTGAACACATATTATTGCACAAGAATACAAATGTTCCTTTGGTGCTGCACAATATACATATTTTCCAATGGAACTCCCTATGCTTATGAAAGCGTTGTCATTACAACAATGAAGGGAAAGATTTAGAAATCTAACCCAAACTGGAACCACTGAGGGGATGTCATTCTCAGGACTAAAATACAGGGTCCATTGGTTTAGATACATTCCTCTTTCTCCTAAGAAGTATGGGCCACTTCGAAAAATTAAATATTTGTCTTCCTTGTGTTCAAAGAGAAAATAAAAAAACCCTCTTCCAAAAAAATAGTGGATCAAAGAACCCTTGATAAGGGGTTTCCAATTTTTCTCCAGCTAGAAAGCAACCATTTTCGGAGATGTCCAAATGCCTATGAAATGGCCTATCATCCCTGTATTAGGGAGAGCCAAATATTTCTTTCTTTTCGTAGTAGGAGGAAGAGCTACCTTTGGCATTTCATCGAAATTCTTTACAAACTTAGAGGGTCGAGTCTTTGAAGCTTTGACTGATGCAGAAACTGTTGCCTAAAAGGCAAGCACTTCCTTGTCTAGAGGGGGCGGAGCCCCCCTCCCCTTGGACTCAGATATCGTTACCAGAGCTTAGGGTTTCAATCACCAATGCATGCACATAGTAGAACTTTTAAAGGTTTGTAATCCCAATTATAAACACCCTTGTATTCAAATTATATATCTTTGAAAAATTCCACCCTCAAATACGTGTCTTTGCCAAGTTATATCACTTTCATTTCCATTGCAAATGCAAGGTGAAAGTTTTATACATTAATTATAAAACCTCTTTACTTAGGACTCTTATTCTTATAAATTAAAAAAAAAAAATTTAAAATTGTACCACTTTCCTTGTGCACTTATTTTTTATAAAGTAACTTTATATATAATTTCAAATAAAATAATAGTAGGAAAGGATAATTTCAATGTAATAAATAAGGATTAAGAATACTTAATATTTTTATATATAATTGTTGAAGATTCTCTAGGAGGAAGAGTCCTAAGTTAAGTTGGGTACCAACCTCAATTGATGTTATATTATTCGTTAAGAAAAGAGAACGTGAAGAATCTCAAATATTTGATTTAGATGGATATACCATTTTCTCCATTTGGAACAAAAAGTCAATGTAGAGGAGGGGGATTGGTTGTATTGTTGCTACATCAAGAAATAACTTAAGTCAAAAATTAAATTATATAGGAGTGATCTATATAGCCAATATATCTTGCTTAATATATATTTTTTCTAGGTTACACTACCCATGGAAAACCTTGAGTACTTTCCCTCATTTCAAGGATGGTACCTAGGGTAGACCTTATAATATTCAGAACACAAGACCAATCAACAACAAGGATCAAATCCCTTACAAAATTATACTCATTAAAGAGCTCAACATGTCACTTGCAGGAATTGAACCTAGGTGGGGGGGGGGGATAAAAATCATTCCTCCCAACCACCAAAGCTAAACCTAATTGACATATGGATTAATATCACTTATGAATACACATATAATTCCTTGTTATTTGTTACTTTGTCATTTCAAATATACCTTTTACAAGTAGCATAATTGCACAATTTACCATCTTGTTATTAACTTCAGAACAATATTGCTTACCATGAAAGATAAATTGGAAGTAGCATAATCTCACAATTGACCAATGACTTTTTAACTTAGAGAATGACGTTGCTACCATGAAATATAAAGGGGATATTCCTCTTCTGAGGGGATTTTGATGCTAGAACCGATAGATACCAATCCAATATTCTAATTCTTAATTCTAATGTTAATCATTTATGGATAGAAGATGATACTAAATTAACCTTAAAAAAAAATAAAAAACTAAGATATTGAACCAAATTTATATGACATTAAGATTGATAGAATGCACTCTTTCCATGTCTAGATCATTTGTAATAGTTTGTATCACTACCTTGACTCTAACCTTATGAATTGCATTCAAGGGAAGGGTAGAAGTGTCATTGATTATGTCATATCCTCAATTCTTTTGCTAAATAAAGCTAACAATGTTGAAATAAATGAGGATAATGAGTTAGGCTCTGATCACCAATGACAATAACTTTAAATATAGATAGGGATATTGAGGAAACTACTATGCACAATACATGTAATTGAGTTCTCTTTGACAATAGAAAAGTTTCTCACTTTCTCAAGGATTTACTAGAGTTAAATTATTATATGAAAAATGATACAATTGAGAATTCATATAAAAATATCACTCTGAATCTATCTTTGTTCTTAGAAAAGTATTCTCAAAATTTGCGTATTTGAGGAAAACAACATGTTTCAAATGTTGGTATGACCGAGGGTGTAAAATTTCAAGAAGATGTATTAGAAGCAATTCTAATGCGTCTAATAGAGCTAGTAAGAAAAAATATTATAAGCTATTAATAAAAATGAAAAACTTCAATATTTAACCAAAAATCAAGAGACACTTATGAAATTTTGTAAAAGAAAGCCTTGAAGATGTTGGGCGAACATCATCCTTAGAAAACCTAAATAATCAGGTAACATTAACATAAACAACTACGACTCCTACCTTGACAAACTTTGTATTTCCCCTTCAAAACTCTAAGTACATCAAATCCACTCTCACAACATTAGGTTTTTCTCAATTGAGGATATAAAACATGTCATTAGGAACCTCACTAATGGAAAAGCTAAAGACATTGAAGGATACCAAGTCGAGATCTTAAATTTTGTTAGTCTAATCCTAGTGCCTAAATAAAAATATTTTCAATCAAGTTGTGAAGCAAGGCTTCCCTTAAAATTAATTGAAAGTTTAATTGTCCTTATTTTCAAATCTAGAACCAGGATGACCCATATTCCAATTAGCCCCCTTTTTGAAAAAATATTATTTGGCTTGATTCTTATAGAAAATTTAGTCAATGGCCCAAGAACAATAATAAAATTGCCAAGTGATAAGTAGGGTTCAATATTCAACATTCTACAACCAATCACCTTTCCACCATTAGAGTTATTGTTGAGTATTGTAGAGATAAAAAGGAAGATCTCATCCATTGTTTCATTGATTTTAGAAAATCCTTCAACATTTCACCTAGAGCTAAGCTATGGAAAACAATGGAAGAAATTTGTATCCCTCCTAAGCACCATACTAGTGTGATCAGGGTCTATGAAAATATTACGTCTGCTAATATGCAAATTATGTAATAATGAGTGGTTAATGGACCTTGATTGTAATATTGGTGTTAAGCAAGGGTTCTCCCTTTCTTTAATCCTTTTTGGCATCTATATCAATACAATTTATCAATATTTAATATTTAATATTGATGAGGGATGCATTGATATTAACATGGTTGGACTCATTGTCACCCTTCTCTTACACATTAATGGTATTGTTCCTCTTGCAAAAACTAGTGAAGATATTCACAAGCAACTCAAAGTTATTTGACATTTATGAAAAAATTATAAACTTACCATTACTATTGATAAAACCAAGATTATGATAATTAAATTTAAAAAATAATATATCCTTCAATTTTAAATGGTCATAAAACCATTGAAGCGGTGCAATGTTACAAGTACTTAGGTATCAATTTCAATTGTCATTTGAACTTGAACCATGTTGTTGAATCAACGGCGGTTGAAAATATTATTACACTTCTGAAAATAAATGTAGAAATGTTGAGCTTTGGGATCAAAATAAGAAAAAAATCATTTTCAACACTTTAGATATCCTAATTATTCTTTGCAACTGCAAAGTTTGGTCTTGCAACATACCACGTGAGACTTGAAATATAGTTGAACAAATCCATAACCACTTCATAACCTAATATTTAAAATTTTAGAGCAAGAATCCTTACGCATTTCTATTGATTGAACTTTAATGTACTTTTGTAGAGTATAAAGCCATGATAATATGTTTATATTATAAACACAAATTTCTCAAGTTAATAAATGATAGGCTCAACGTTATTGCTTCTAGTATGAGTAATTTCTATCATATGATTAAAAGATATTGGACTAAAATATTTCAAGGCTTGGCTTAACTATTGTAACATAAAAGAAGATAATAAAATTAATAACATCGACAATATTAAATTTTATATCCCTATGAAGTTTACAGATAAAACCTAGGTGACAATGAGATAATTAATAAGAGGAAGCTGGAATACTACAAAGTTTTTACAGATTCTAATTTCATTGACCAAAGATGGTTTTTTGACATTATGAGCTTAAATAACAAAATGAATATGGTCAAAATCACGAGGACCAATTCTTGTGACCTCCATAGTAAAAATAGTAGTTGGATTTACCTGAAAACACCTTACGATGGGTGAATTTGTAAAACTTGTGATTATGAGTAATGTTATTCTATGACCAAAAGAGGCTGGGCTAAATTTTTTTGAGGCTTGGCTTAAATATTGGAACATAAAATAAAATAATCAAGTTAATAATATCAATAATATTAAATCTTACATCCCTATGAAGTTTAAATTGAGACCTAGGGTGGCAATGAGATTATCAATTAGAGGAAGTCAAAATACTCAAAGATTATATAAACTCTAATTTGGTTGATCAAAGCTATTTTCCCAATACTGTGATCTTAAATTACAAAATGGATATGGCCAAAATCATGAGGACCAATTCTTGTGACCTCCACAGTGAATTTGGTCATTGGACTTACCCCAAAACACCTTAGAACATACGAATTTGTAAAACTTGTGTTACAAAGGAGGTTGAGGGTGAATACTATTTCCTTTTAACTTTCCCTACCCTTCATAATATAAGACATAACTTTACCGAGTTTCATAACTTAATTAATTTCCAAGACTTCCTTACTTACAAAACCCATAATTATCTTGGCACTTTCATTTCTACCATGTTCAAATATAGAAATGACATGCTTTCTAGAGAATATTTAGTTATAATCCCTTTCTTTGTCCCACAAACTGTATTAATATTAAGATGCAATAAACATCATCAATGGTAACACGTTTTGATTTATCATCACATTAAACTTACTTTAAGTAATCAACTATATAAAACTTAATGATGAATTGACATATTTCGTTCTTTGTCATCCCTTCCTTCGACATGGATTATATGGTCTAATGCTTAAGAGCACATGTTTCCTCTTAAGAGGTCATAGGTTTGAATTTAGAGGGGGTAGGGTATATACACCTCTATGGAAAAATCGATACACAAAGGGGGTCCCTTGTCCCACAAACAAGGGGATATCATACATCAATTTGGTGTCTAGCTATACCATAACCTTAAAACTGAATGATTATTATTATTATTATAAATTGATTTGCTCAAACGTTATTACTTTTGAAAATTCCAACCATACATTTGGCATACATTCAATATTCACCTAAGCAAAAGCTTAAGATTTATAAGAAGTCTAATATGTTGACCAATAAAAGAAAAATCCTCCTTAATTTAACATGATTTCCAATGTTATTAGTCCCTGTTGAAGGCCTGGGACTATAACAATCGGTTTTGCGTTGACCAAAAATTTATGGCTTTTTTTCTATAATTCAACTTTGGTACTAGAAATTCAATTTGATTTCCTGGCTTGTGATTGGTCCTTCAAATCAAGATCTTATTGTCGGGCTGACGACGACAATTTAATAAGTAATTTAATTATGCAACTGTAGCACATGGTTGGAAGGGGTGCATGTACGAGTGTCAAAGTTCCGAGACGATATCGGTTCTTGAAGATTTCCACAATGTCAGTTGTTAAATGGAGACATTGAAAGCTGTAGGCTAAATAATACAAAAATGTATTTATTATTATACAATGTATAGACAAATTTTAATAAATATAAATAGATTTGTGTGTACTATATGCATGATCCTGTGCGAGGTATTTTATGGATTGCAAGGAGTTTTTATTGATTTTTTTTGTTCAAAGTAAATGATGATTTCTTTTCATTTTAACATGATATAATGTGCTACGAGCCATAAATACGATGTTCTTCAGAAGTTTCAAGTGTTGCAACTAACGACTTACTAGACATGAATTTGGGCTTCTACAAAACAATACGAGAGGGTAAGAAATCCTATGCATCCATTATCTTGCTTTGACCCAGTGTGGTTGCATTCATAGTGCAGTTAGCTTTGTTCTGTTACTGGTAGAAACTGTGTAGGCTGAAAATAGTCAAAGGCATAGAGGAAAAAACCCTCGTGCGTAGTGCACCTACTTCTGGTCTATTATTGGTTGAAATGGATGATTATTGTTTTGTTTTTTTGGAGAGGTGATTTAAGCAAGTGAGGGTTTCTTACAAAAAGTGTGCACGCCGAAGAAAATTAAAGGCTAGCAGGAAAAAAAGGAGTTCAAAAGGATGAAGGTGTTGTCGATTTTCAGGCACTGCATGTTACGAGTTGCAGGAATTGTGGTGTTGTTCTTTTACAAATCTATGTCAGAAGGTAAGAAATCATGTGTGTAGCGTGCTATACAGAATGTAAGATTATAAATTGATTCTTATTTTGTGTCTACAGATATGGATATTCAATTAATTTTGTTGGACAAATGCAATTAGTTTATGTGCTTGTTGTCTAATAGTATATGCTTCATGCATAGTGCAAGTGTCATGTTTTATTGGAGTTTTTTTTTGGTGTTTTATTAAATCTTGTTCATGTCCATCATATGTAGATAGTTGCATTTTTCAAAATATATTGCGATGTGCTTATGTGAAGAATCATTTTCTTTGACAATTTGTCCGCATCCCACGTAGTTCTACCTTTTGTGCTTTATACAGGGTTTTTTCCTGGGACAATGAACATTCGGTCTTCTTTCAAATCCTATGCGAATAATTTATACCAATTCATATTTTTCATTTGCAGAAATGGATATGCACCTATGTTTCTTGGATATATGCAATTATTGTGTGTGCTTCTTGTCTAATAGTATATGTTTCATTCATAGTTCAGGTGCTGTCTTTTATTGGACTTAGTTCTGCTATTTTATTTAACTCCCTGGCGGTTTATCGTATGCAAAATTGTATGTGTTGATTGTTCTCTTTGAATTTCATTTGGATTTGAAGATGCAAATAACTGCATTCTTTAAAAGATATTTCAATGTGCAGTGCATTGCTACCTATGTGTGTGAGGAGGTTTTATTTGACTGTTTTTCCACATCGCGCATAACGATTACTTCTGTGCTTTTTACAAGTTTTTTTTCCTTGCACAGTGAAATTTCAGTCTGTTTTCAATTCTGGTCTGGATAATTATATTAATTCTATGATATCTCTGCATTGCAGTGCTTTCGCATGTCGAAATATATCGTGATGTGCAATGCATTGTTGCTTATGTGCGGAAGTGTTTGCTTTGACAATATGTCTGCATCCAACCTAGCTCTATCTTCTGCGCTTTGTTTGAGTTTTTTTCCTAGGACACTGAACATTCTATCTTTTTTCAACTCATGTGCAGATAATTTATTCCAATTCTTATTTTGCATCTGCAGATATGGATTTTCACCTTTGTTTCTTGGATAAATGCAATTATTTTGTGTGCTTCTTGTATAATAGTATATGATTCATCCATAGTGTAGTTGTTGTGTTTTATTGGAATTAGTTCTGACATTATGTTTAATGCTCTTGTGGTTCACTGTATGAAAAATTGTATGTGTTGATAGTTCTCTTTGAATTTCATTAGTATTTGACTATGCATATAGTTGCTTTTTTCGAAAGATATTGCGATGTGAAATGCATTGTTGCGTATGTGCGAGGATGTTTTCTTTGATGGTTGGTCCACATCGCACATAGTAGTTACTTCTGTGCTTTGTACAAGTTTTTTTTCCTTGCACAATGAAGATTCAATCTATATTCAATTCCTGTGTTGATAATTGATATCAATTTTGTGGCATCGTTGCATTGCGGTGCTTTCGCATGTTGACACTTGCAATACTTTTTCGATGAACATGTGTGAGAACTCTGAGCAATTATGTCTTTCACATTTTCATTTACATTTGGAGATGCAGATAGCTGCATTTTTTCGAAAGATATTTCTTGATGTCAGGAATCTAATGCAATTGTTGCAATAAATAGGGTCATAGTTCATTTTGATATCATTGCAATGCATGCATATATTTGTTGTCAAGGCAAAGCAAGAAATAACATATTTTTCCATTTCGTAATTCAATGGAAGAGTAACGAAAATGGGAGGGAGACTTGGACTGCATAAAACAAATATTTTGCAAATGTTCAATATTGCAATGTGCAATGTGCTATTGCTTATGTGTGGAAAATTTTTCTTGGACAATTTGTTGGCATCCCGCATAGCTACGTATTTCATGCTTTGTACAATTTTTTTTCCTGGCACAGTGGACATTTGGTTTGTTTCCAATTCCCATACAGAGAATTGTTACCAATCATCTAGCATGCTTGCATTGCGGTGCTTTTGCATGTTTGAACTTGCAATAGTTCAAGACATGGATTTTTTCCATGTTGTTCAGATGCTTTTTCTATGATCATATGCCGATGCTCGGTGTAGTTATGTCTTCTGCAGCTCTGCTCTGTGCAACTACAACCATGAATTTTTTGCATATTTTTCCTTGTGCAATGAACATTTGTTCTATTTTCAACAGTTGCGTGAAAAACTAATACCAATCGTTGGGGATCCCTGCATTGTCGTGCTTCCGCGTGTTGGCATTTGCAATAGTTCTGCAATATGGGTTGCGACAAGGCATGTGGTTTCTCAGGCTTCCATAAGGATTTTTCTATGGATATATATCTGCAATCGTTTTAGTTATCATTTATTGCGAGGCTGTGTACTTTGCATATGCATATGGCCATTGGAGGTATCACTTGTGTATTTTAAATGCTTGTGCGGATAATTTATGTCATTTGTCATCATGTAGTTCTGCACCTTTGTGGTCCTGTCGGGGATTTTTCTATGCCCATGTTTTCAGAGTACACATACATATTGGTTGTGTGTGTTGGCATTGGGGATAGGTACATGGCAGACATATAAAATACTTGTTCTATTTTCTATCATTGTGAGGATGAGATACATGCTCACGAGTTTCTATGCTTCTGCGTATATGCATTTGCAATAGTTCCACACTTTGTTCTGACAAGCTAGGTAGTTTCGAGGAGGCCGCAACGACCTTTGGGGCATTGATTTTTATCAATTTTAGAAGGAAAGGGCAGTGATTTAGAACTGGTGCAAAGTAAATGCAGTTGGTCTTGAAGTAATGGTAGGTCTCTGATTTATTTATTGATATCATTATAGTGTCTATATATCTTTGTTGTCTGAGAAAAGTAACAAATGATAAATTGATCCATTTCACAATTCAATGGAAGAGTAACGAAAATGGAAGAGAAACATGGAACACATGAAACAAATATTTTGCAAGAGTATATGAAAAATTTCATCTAATCTAAAAAAAGGATTCTTGTCCAGCAAATGTTCAATATTGTGATCTTCCATGTGTTGCTGCTAATGTCCAGAGACTTTTGCTTTCATGATTTGTCCACATCCAACATAGTTGTCTATGGTGACAATTTATGCTGCCCATTTAAATCACATAAAATTGCAAAAACATCTTCCCTACTCCATTGAACATTGTCTACTGGACCAACACTTTCTTGCATAATGTTGTTTCTCATTTGTGTTGTTTACAAAACCAACTTTCCTATTAATTTAGAACATCAACAGTTCCTTTGCTTTTGCATTGTATTTGATTCGTTCAATTTTTTGTACAATGTCTTTTCTCGCCTTTGGTTGAAAAACCACTTTTCCTATTAAGTTGAAAGTTTGAAAATACTGCTGCTTTTGGACTTTGTTTCATTTCTTTCGTCATATGCACATTGTCTATTTTGAACTTCAGAAAAACAATATTTCATACCAATGACAATTTCTTGATGTGTTTCTCACAAATTGAATGATCTGCACAAATAACATTTATTGTAAAGGGAACTTAATCACATTTGCTTTCCAAATATACTAAGTTATGCATAGTTTGCATTGTCTCACACACAACTTGAATTCCGTGCACCTCACATTTCTTCTAGCACATCTTGGGCTCAATGCATTTTGCATTTCCTCTCTACATCTTCATCTCTGCTATCTCTTTACAAAGTTTTATGGTAGATGTTTTTACATAGTTATATGATAAATGCCATGTCTTGTGCGGACAACTACATGCATTTTCTTCTTGTGCACCCACACATCATATCCTCCACACACTTTACATAAATTTGAGTGAATGCTGATATCGACATAATTTACATTGATTCCGACACATCATGGCCTCAACATACTGATTTTTTCTAAGTTTCATGTTCCATGTTTTTTTTACATAGTCCAATGCCAAATCTAATATTCTGTGTGGAGAAAATTGGATCCTTTTCTTCTCGCACATGCTACCCTCCGCACATTTTTCACTGAGTTTTATGTGTGAAACATCCACAATTTCATCAGTCTCTTTTATATTCACACACATTTATTTATGCACAATAGAAAGAGTCAAATCAAAGATTTGATTATGCTATTTTTTCTTTTTAATCCTCTTGTTCCCCTAAGACAACTATAACATCTTGCAATAAAGGTGCCATAATATTTATATTATTCTTCAAATGCATACTCAACAACTAAACTAGAAATCAATTGCAAATACAACAGATCAAGTCAATTAACTATTCCCTAGATTAAACTCCGGAACCTATATTTCATAATTGTTCCAACTTTTGTAATTGTCGTTCCTTATCATAACTTCCAAACACTTTACATTGGTTCTCCCATACGCTAACGTTTCCACTGAACACTTCACTTAATTATATTTCTTCTTGCATATGATAACCCCCCATTCAACCCTTCACTTACTTAGTTACTAAGGTTTGATCCACATTGAACATTTACTATTTAATTACTAATTTTTACTTGACATTAAACATTTAGTAAGCTTTACTTTACATTCAACAATTTTCCATCTTGCATATTTCTACAAACTTTTATCCTAAATGTTTTTATTCTAAACACTTTACACTGCTTTCCGCATATGTTAATCTTCCTGTTGAACATTACACTTTTCACTAACTTTTATGTCCAAATATCCAACAATTTTGTTTCTCTCCTTTATATATGCAGACATTTACTTTCCCACAATAGACAATCAAACCAAAGATTTAGTTATTTTATCATTTCACTTATTTTCCTTCTGCATATGCTAGCATGATGCATTTCATTTTGTTGATTTCATTGTCTTGTCAAATTCAAAATACAAAGTATATTTATTTATCACAGTTTGTTATGTGTACTGACAATGTGATGAATTTGTCAAATGATTTCATTAGATGTATCCATTCATAAATATGATGCTTCCCTTCATTCATAGATCCCTCTTGTGTCAATACATAGCAATTATTATTAACAGACTCTTATGCTAAATGTTCTTGCCTCAACAATACTAAATGTTTTCACTTGTTTTTTATTAGTTCTTATCATTCTCCTCTTGCATAAACAATAATGCTATTGTACCTATATAGAGGTGAAAAATTTATATGCGTGTGGATTATATGTTTGTGATGAACATGTATAATTAACATTTATTAAATTAATGAATGCTTATTAATATTTTAATTATTTGTATAAGACTATATTAAAAAATTATAAAAATCATTTGTACACCATTTAACAAACATCATTATGAAATACTATGTTATACAATTTAGCCATAATTTCTATCATTTACACCCATTTCAATCCCTTACAAAAATAACTATATGGTTTTTTTTATGTATTTTATTTACTAAGTCTTAGTTGTGCGACAATATACTTGTGCCGAGGTGTGAAAACCATATATGTGCAAACTATATATCTATTCTAAAGATGCATTTTATTTACTAAGTGTTTGTTGTGTGGAGATATGATTGTGCGTATCTGTGGAAGCTATATCTGTGCAGACTATATGTCTATGCTAAATATGTATAGTTAATTTTTTATTACATTAATAATTAACATTTTTTTTTAATATACGTATACACGTAAGAAAATATTTTTTAAGCATATGCATAACAATATTCTATTATTGATAACATTGATAACTATTAGACTAAGTTTTCACTATGCGGTGATATACCTATGCAGAGGTGTGGAAGCTATATGTGTGTAGACTATATGTTTGTGTTGAAGATGTGTTTTATTTACTAAATGTTCACTGTGCGGGGATATACCTTGGAAGACATGCGAAAACTATATCTGTGCACACTATATGTCTATGTTGAAGATGTATAATTAAATTTTATTTTTAATATACTCATACACCTAAAAAGCATTTTTTTTAAGCATATGCATATGCATACCAATATTTTAATATTGATAACATTGATAGCTATTAGACTAAATGTTCACTGTGCAATCATATATTCATTTATGCCCATTTAAATCACTTACAAAAATAACTACATCATTTTTTATGTATTTTGTTTTCTAAGTGTTTTCTATGCAGGCATATACTTGTTCGTATGTGCAAAAGCTATATGTGTGTATGCGGGGATATACCTATGCGAAGCTGTAGAAGGTATATCTGTGCATATTTTTTGTCTATGCTAAAGATGTATAAGTCCATGCTATAACACTAAGACTATATAAATTAGGTTTGTGTTGACCACAATTTTGTTTTACATTGACCAAAAAGTTTGTGCTTTTTCCCATAGTTTAACTTTGTTGTAAGCAATCAAATATTTTTCCTAGCTTTTGATTGGTCCTTCAAAACAACATCTTCTTTCCAAGACAACAACAAGAATTTAAAACACAATTTTGTTTCGTACATTTAGCGGATGGTTGGAACAAGTGCATGTACGGGTGCCAAAGTCATGAATGTGCGAGAATTTAATAAACAATTTAATTATGTAGCTATAGCGAATGGTTGGAACATGTGCATGTACAGGTTCATACCAAGTGCATGTATGAACCCAAAATTTCCAATGTGTAGGTGTGAAATGAGTGTATTTGATTTACGAAGTGTTCATGTCCCAAATATGTACAATTAACTTTTATTAAATAAATAAATAATTACTAATCCTATAATTATTTGTATAGGAATATACTAAAAAATTTTAAAAATCGGTTTTACACCAATTAACATACACCATTATCAAATACTATGTTATAAAATTTAGCTTGTGCGGGCATATACCTATGCAGAGGTGAGGAAGCTATATGTGCATGCACTATATGTCGATGCTTAAGATGTATTTTATTTACTAAATGCTTGTTGTACAGGGATATACCTATGCATAGGTGAATAAGGTTTATCTGTGTAGACTATATGTCTGTGCTCAAGATGTATAATTAAATTTTTTTAGATTAATAACTAACATTTATTTGTAATATATGCATATATGCAAAAAACATTTTGTTATGCATATGCATATTCATAACAATATTCTATTATTGATAACATTGATAAATATTAGACTAAGTGTTTGTCGTGCAGGAATGTACCTATATGGAGGTGCAAAGGCTATATGTGTGCAAACACTTTGCATTGCTTCCTTCCATCTGAACCTCCAAACATTTTACCTTGCTTCCTGCATATGCTAACCTCCCATTGAACACTTCACTTATTTACTAAGTTTTACTCCATTGTATTGAACACTTTACCTTTTTGCTTATTTTTACAAAGTTTTATGCTAAATGTTTTTAATCTAGACACTTTACATTTCTTCCCACATATGCAAACCTTCCCATTGAACATTTTACTTATTTACTAAGTTTCACTCCAAATTGAACAATTTCTTTTTTTCCTTATTTTTACAAAGCTTTATGCTAACAGTTTTTACTTGATTCTTCTCATTGTCCTGTCTGGATAAAGAATAATGTTATTTTTCTTTATTATATGAATTATATCTTGACAAAGACTATTGATTATCTATGCATTTGGCTATATTTAGTCTCCTTGTTCAACATATATTTCCCACTCCGCAACATATATTTCCCACTCGGCAGGGACTACGTTGCCATGCAACTCTTGTTTATCACTTATCATGTCAATATCTTGTAAAATCCATAACACTAAATAATTTGACATCGGATGAAAGATTCTTGTTATTTTGAATGATTTCAAATTAAAGTTTCTCCTTACTTGTGGCATGAGGTGGAGCAATGGAATTGAATGATAAGGGAAAATATTTATCATATTCTTCAAAGTAGTGCAACTATGTGATAAATTGGAACTTGGCTAGATGTGTTGCAAATTGAATTTTGGCAAGTTCCCAATTTTTTTTCCTTCTATCTATGTATGTTGTGGATACTACAGTTAGTATATGTACTATTCTTCAAAGTCCACTAATCCATCTTTTAAAGGATCAATATTCATTCGCACTATATTTTATCATTGTGAAGTTTAAGTACATTTTTTTATTTGGAAAGATTCTTGCAATCAAAGCAAGTTTTAATAAGAGATGTGAGTAGCTTAGTGTCTTCTGTTTAGAAATAAATAAAGAAGACTTTCATTAAAAATATAAAAAAAGGTGTATTAAAAAATTTGAATTTGAAATCCATGCACCAAAAGTTCAAAAAGCGATGTTATCAATTCAATGCATGAGCATTCTACTTCTTTCACTTCCATAAATCAACTTCTTAAAAGTAGGCAATTTGCGATTCAAATTTCAATTGAAATAGATTTCTAAATATACAACCTTAGTAGTACATGATATATATTCTTGGGCCATATAACAATTTTTTCTGGTGGAAGCTACAACCATATACACTTAGACAACCAAGACAAATATAAACAATGAGAACCTATTAATAGGTGAGAAAATCTTAACAACTTTTACAAAACCATTTTGGTCTAGAACCATTTTCAATGATTTAGCTTTAAAATGTACCAAAAAAAGTTACAAAACATTGTGAGACATCCAAACCCCATGATATGAAGAATATTGCTTGTTTACAAGCATTAAATTTGACCTGCATGATATGATTTTATGTTTACACAAGAATTCCCTTACTATCATCAATGATTTCAATAGAGTGAACGATGAGTTTTGTAAATAGAAAAAAACATGTATAAACTTAAAAGAAACAAGAAGAGGTCACTTAAGAAAAATGATATCAATAATTTTATATCTTGATTGTAGATTTCAATGGCTTGAAAAAGAAACATGAAGAGGTCACCTTGCAAAAAGGACAAGGAAAACAATGACCTTATAAAGTTATATGTTGGACTTACACCAAAACACCTTAGAACATATGAATTTGTAAAACTTGTGTTACAAAGGAGGTTGAGGGTGAATACTATTTCCTTTTAAATTTCCCTACCCTTCATAATATAAGACATGACTTTACCGAGTTTCATAACTTAGTTTATTTCCAAGACTTCCTTACTTACAAAACCCATAATGATCTTGGCACTTTCATTTCTACCATGTTCAAATATAGAAATGACATGCATTCTAGAGAATATTTAGTTATAATCCCTTTGTTTGTCCCACAAACTGTATTAATCTTAAGACACAATAAACATCATCCGTGGTAACACTTTTTGATTTCTCAACACATTAAACTTACTTTAAGTAATCAACTATATAAAACTTAATGATGAATTGACATATTTCGTTCTTGGTTGTCCCTTCCTTCGACATGGATTATATGGTCTAATGGTTAAGAGCACATGTTTTCTCTTAAGAGGTCACAGGTTCGAATTCAGAGGGGGTAGGGTATATACACCTTTGTAGAAAAATCAACACACAAAGGGGGTCCCTTGTCCCACAAACAAGGGGATATCATACATCAATTTGGTGTCTAGCTATACCATAACCTTAAAATTAAATGATTATTATTATTATTATTATTACTCTAAATTGATTTTCTCAAGCGTTATTACTTTTGAAAATTCCAACCATACATTTGGAATACATTCAATATTCACCTAAGCCAAAGCTTAAGATTTATAAGAAGTCTAATATGTCGACCAATAAAAGAAAAACCATCCTTAATTTAACATGATTTCCAATGTTATTAGTCCCTGTTGAAGGCCTGGGACTATAACAATTGGTTTTGCCTTGACCAAAAATTCATGGCTTTTTTATATAATTTAACTTTGGTGCTAGAAATTCAATTTGGTTTCCTAGCTTGTGATTGGTCATTCAAAACAAGATCTTTTTGCCGGGCTAACGACGACAATTTAATAAGCAATTTAATTATGCAACTGTAGCACATGGTTAGAAGGGGTGCCTGTACAAGTGTCAAAGTTATGAGACGATATTCGTTCCTGAAGATTTCCACGATGTGAGTTGTTAAATGGAGACATTGAAAGCTGTAGGCCAAAGAATACGAAAATGTATTTATTATTATACAATGTATAGACAAATTTTAATAAATATAAATAGATTTGTGTGTACTGTATGGCATGATTCTGTGCGAGGGCTTTTATGGATTGCAAGGAGTTTTTATTGATTTTTTTGGTTCAAAGTAATGATGATTTCTTTTCATTTTAACATGATATAATGTGATATGAGCCGTAAAGACGATGTTCTTCAGAAGTTTCAAGTGTTGCAACTAACGACTTACTAGACATGAATTTGAGCTTCTACAAAACAATGCGAGAGGGTAAGAAATCCTATGCATCCATTATCTTGCTTTGACCCAGTGTGGTTGCATTCATAGTGCAATTATCTTTGTTCTGTTACTGGTAGAAACTGTTTAGGCTGAAAATAGTCAAAGGCGTAGAGGGAAAAACCCTTGTGTGTAGTGCACCTACTTCTGGTCTATTATTGGTTGAAATGAATGATTATTGTTTTTTTTTTTGGAGAGATGATTTAAGCAACAGGTCAGGGTTTCTTACAAAAAGTGTGCACGTCGAAGAAAATTAAAGGCTAGCAGGAAAAAAAAGGAGTTCAAAAGGATGGAGGTGTTGTCAATTTTCAAGCATTGCATGTTACGAGTTGTAGGAATTGTGGTGTTGTGCTTTTGCAAATCTATGTAAGAAGGTAAGAAATACTGTGTGTAGCGTGCTATATGGCAGGGAAGATTAAAAATTGATTCTTATTTTGTGTCTACAGATATGGATATTCAATCAATTTTGTTGGACAAATGCAATTAGTTTATGTTCTTGTTGTCTAATAGTATATGCTTCATGCATAGTGCAAGTGTCATGTTTTATTGGAGTTTTTATTGGTGTTTTATTAAATCTTGTTCATGTTCATCATATGCAAATAGTTTCATTTTTCGAAATATATTGCGATGTGCAATGAACTATTTCTTATGTGCAGAAGCGTTTTCTTTGAAAATTTGTCCGCATCCCGTGTAGTTGTACCTTTTGTGTTTTATATAGGGTTTTTTCCTGGGACAATGAACATTCGGTCTGTTTTCAATTCCTGTGCAGATAATTTATACCAATTCATATTTTTCGTTTGCAGATATGGATATGCACCTATGTTTCTTGGATATATGCAATTATTTTGTGTGCTTCTTGTCTAATAGTATATGTTTCATTCATAGTTCAGGTGCTGTGTTTTATTGGACTTAGTTCTGGTGTTTTATTTAACTCCCTTACGGTTCATTGTATGGAAAATTGTATGTGTTGATTGTTCTCTTTGAATTTCATTTGCATTTGAAGATGCAGATAACTGAATTCTTCAAAAGATATTGCGATGTACAATGCATTGCTTCCTATGTGTGAGGAGATTTTATTTGACGGTTTTTCCACATCACGCATAGACATTACTTCTGTGCCTTTTACAAGTTTTTTTTCCTTGCACAATGAACATTAAGTCTGTCTTCAATTCTGGTGTGGAGAATTATATTATTTCTATGATATCTCCGCATTGCAGTGCTTTTGCACGTCGAAATATATCACGATGTGCAATGCATTGTATCTTATGTGCGGAAGTGTTTTCTTTGAAAATATGTCTGCATCCCATGTAGATGTATCTTCTGTGCTTTGTTTAGGGTTTTTTCCTGGGACAATGAACATTCTATCTATTTTCAACTCATGTGCGGATAATTTATTGCTATTCTTATTTTTCATCTGCAGATATGGATATTCACCTGTGTTTCTTGGATAGATGCAATTAGTTTGTGTGCTTATTGTATAATAGTATATGATTCATCCATAGTGCAGTTCATGTTCTTTTTGATTGGAATTAGTTCTGGTGTTTTGTTTAACGCCCTTGCGGTTCATTGTATGAAAAATTGTATGTGTTGGTAGTTCTCTTTGAATTTCATTAGTATTTGAAGATGCATATAGCTGCATTTTTCGAAAGATATTGCGATGTGAAATGGATTGTTGTGTATGTGCGAGGACGTTTTCTTTGACGGTTTGTCCGCATCACGCATAGTAGTTATTTCTATGCTTTGTACAAGTTTTTTTTCCTTGCACAATGAATATTCAATACATTTTCAATTCATGTGTGGATAATTGATATCGATTTTGTGGCACTGTTGCATTGCAGTTCTTTCGAACGTCGACACTTGCAGTACTTTTGCAATGAACATGTGTGAGAACTCGGTGCAATTATGTCTTTCACATTTTCATTTACATTTAGAGATGCAGATAGCTACATTTTTTTGAAATATATTTCTTGATGTCAGGAATCTGATGCAATTGTTGCAAGAAATAGGGTACTAGTTCATTTTGATATCATTGCAATGCATGTGTATATTTATTGTCAAGGAAAAGCAAGAATTGGCATATTTCTCCATTTTGTAATTCAATGGAAGAGTAACAAAAATGGGAGGGAGACTTGGACCGCATAAAAAAATGATTTTGGAGATGTTCAATATTGTAATGTGTAATGCACTGTTGCTTATGTGTGGAAACGTTTTCTTGGACGATTTGTCAGCATCCCGCATAGCTACGTATTTCATGGTTTGTACAATTTGTTTTTCTGGCACAATGGACATTTGGTTTGTTTCCAATTCCCATACAGAGAATTGTTACCAACTATCTAGCATGCTTGCATTGCAGTGCTTTTGCATGTTGGCACTTGCAATAGTTCAATACTATGGATTTTTTCCATTTTGTTCGGATGCTTTTGCTATGAACATATGCGGGTGCTCAGTGTAGTTATGTCTTCTGTAGCTCCACTCTGCGCAAAGACATATTACAACTACAACCATGAATTTTGTGCATATTGTTTCTTGGTGCAATAAACATTTGTTATATTTTCAATTGTTGTACTAATACTGATCGTTGGGGATCCTTGCATTGTCGTTCTTCCGTGTGTTGGCATTTGCAATAGTTCTGCAATATGGGTTGTGACAAGGCATGTGGTTTCTCAGGTTTCCAGAAGGATTTTTCTATGGATATATATCTACAATCAGTCCAGTGATCATGTATTGCGAGGTTGTGTACTTTGCAGATGCATATGTCCACTGCAGACATCACTTGTGTATTTTAAATGCTTGTGCGGAGAATTCATGTCATTTGTCATCTTGTAGTTCTTCACCTTTGTGGTCCTGTCGAGGCTTTTTCTATGCCCATGTTTTCAGAGTACACATACATATTAGTTGTGTGTGTTGGCATTGGGGGTAGGTATATGGCAAGCATATAAAATACTTGTTCTATTTTCGATCATTGTGCAGATGAAATACATGCTCACGAGTTTCTATGCTTCTGCATATCTGCATTTGCAATAGTTTTTCACTTTGTTCTGACAAGCTAGGTAGTTTCGAGGAAGCCGCAACGACCTTTGGGGCATTTATTTTTATCGATTTTAGAAGGAAATGGAAATGATTTAGAATTAGTGCAAAGTAAATGCACTCGGTCTTGAAGTAATGGTAGGTCTCTAATTTATTTATTGATATCATTGTAGTGCCTATATATCTTTGTTGTCTGAGAAAAGTAACAAATGATATATTGATCCATTTCACAATTCAATGGAAGAGTAACGAAAATGGAAGAGAAACATAGAACGCACGAAACAAAGATTTTGCAAGAGTATATGAAAAATTTCATCTAATCTAAAAAAATGATTCTTGTCCAACAAATGTTCAATATTGCGATCTTCCATGTGTTGCTGCTAATGTGCATAGACTTTTTCTTTAATGATTTGTCCACATCCCGCATAGTTGTGCCTTTTGTAACTTGTAAAGTTTTCTTTTTTTCTAGGATAGTGGGCATTTTGTCTATTTTCAATTCTTGTCCAAAGAATTGTTAGCAATTCTTTGGCATGTTTCCATTACAGTGGTTTTGCATGTTAGCACTTGCAGTTCTGCATCTCATTGGTTATGTAGAGGCTTTTGTTGCTGACATGTTTTCCAAGTGTGCATAGTTGTTGGATGTGTGAGTTTGCATTGGGCATAGGTGTGTCACGAGAATAATAAAGACTTGTTGCATTTTCAACCATTGCATGGAGGAAAGACACACTCACAAGCTGCTATGCTTCCGCAGGTCCGCATTTAAAATAGTTCTGCACTTTGTTTTGACAAGATAAGTAATATGGAGGAAGGTCGTGTCCCTTTTGGGGCATTGATTTTTAGCGATGATTTTAGGGGATAAATTTCTCTCATGGGCTAATTTTCCATGGTTTTTCCCAAAAAAAGATTCTCTATTCTAAAAATGATTCGCTCAAATTCACTAATATAAAATTATTTTACCTTAAAAATCGCCAAAAATTTATACAAACTATATAAAATCCTTAGAAATTTGAATATTTTTACAAAATATTTCCAAACATTTTATAGTTGGAATATGAAGGATTAGTAATATTCGCCAAGGTTTCTACATTTTAAAATAAATTATCATCCTTAAAATCATCCTTGATTTTTCTTGGATTTAGAAGGAAAGGGCAGTGATTTAGGGCTAGTGCAAAGTAAATGCAGTTGGTCTTGAAGCTATGTGGGTTCTCTGATTTATTTATTTTTTCAATTTTTTTTTGTTGTGATGCCTTTATTCCTATTGTTTTATTCAATTTGTGCGAGTGCTTTTTCTAGTGCGATATGACAATGCTCTTCATGGGGATGTACTTTGCAAAGCAATTGCGAGTTTCTATGCTTTCATGTCTCCACATTTGCAATAGTTCCACACTTTGTTGTGACAAGAAAGGTAGTTTGGAGGAAGGCACATTCATATTTGGGCCATTGAATTTTCTTGGATTTAGAAGTAAAGGGAAATGACTTAGAACTAGTGCAAAGTAAATGCACTTGGTCTTGAAGCAATGGAAGGTCTCTGATTTGTTTATTGATATAATTACAGTGCCTATATATCTTTGCTGTGGGGGAAAATAAAGAAATGATATATTGATCCATTTCACAATTCAATAGAAGAGTAATAGAAATGGAAGGGAATCATGGAATGCATGAAACAAAGATTTTGCAAGAGTATATGAAACATTTCGTCCAATCTAAAAAGAAAATTCTTGTCTAGAACATGCTCGATATTGTGATTTGTAATGTGGTGTTGCTCATGTGAAAAGACTTTTTCTTTGATGATTTGTCCGCATTTGGCATAGTTGTGTCTTTCATGATTTGTACAATTTTCTTTTGCCCAAGACAATGGACATTTGTGCGGAGGGAAGACATGCTCGCAAGGTGTTATGGTTCCACAGGTCTGCATTTGCAATAGCTATGCATTTTGTTGTCACAAGCTAAGTAATATGGAGGAAGGCCGAGTCACTTTTGGGGCATTTATTTTTCTTGGATTTAGAAGGAAAGGGAAATGATTTAGGGCTATTGCAAAGTAAATGCAGTTAGTATTGAAGCAATGTGACATATCTGATTTATTTATTTTTTGAAAATTTTGTGCTATGATGCCTTTATTCCTATTCTTTTATTTAGTTTTTGTGGGTGCCTTTGCTAGTGCGATATGACGATGCTCTTTGTGCGGATGCGCTTTGCAAAGTGATCGCTAAGACTATTTTGAATCCTCATGCGGTGAATCCTTTCTTCCAGTGCTTGTACAAAGATTTCATATTTCTTATGGTCTGATATTGTCATGCTTGGATACTTCAACAATTGTGCAGTTCACGTAGCTATACTTGGTCTACTTAAGACTGTCTATTTTTAAGCCTTGCGTGAAGAATCAACGCACGTTGTTGTACTTCAACACCTCCGCATTTCAAATAATTCTGCATCTGTGATTGTGACGAGTGAAGTAATTTGTAAGATAAATCATTGATTTATAGTAAATTGATTTGCTCTGATTTAGAAGGAAAGGGAAGGCATGTAGAAGAAGTGCGAAGAAAATGTGCTGGTGCTCTATGGACTGCTCGATGGTTTTTTATTCTACTTATTGTTGTTTAAAAGGAAAATGATATATGTGCAAAATCTATTTTAGCTGATTCACATCTTGCTCTTGGCCTTGGGCAATCTCAACTCTCTGATCTATTTATCTTTGGACAATTTTCTAGTCAAAAGCATTTTTTCTTGGTGACTTTTGAGTTTGGACATAATGTTTTTCTATGGGCATATTTCGGTGGTCCATACAACTATGCCTTTGGTACACTAAACACTTGGTATTTTTCAAGTCATGGGCGAAAAATTTAAAGCATTTGGCCTTTTGTTGTTGGGCACTGTCACTGCAATAGTTATTGAAGAAGATGGAAGTATTTATTTAGTGGGTTGATTTTATCCAGTGGTCTGCTAGATTAGTTTATGTATCTAACAAATGCATGCAACTAGGTTCTTTGCTTGTTTTTATTATGCGCTGTGTCGATGAACATAGTTGAATCTGATACATAGAAATAGTGTTAATTTTGACATCTGGAATTGACATTGCTATGTGTTGCCAAAAAGTTCATTTTTATTGCTTGATAATATGATGTTCATGCATTGTGCAGTTACTTTGTTTCATTGAAATTTGCAATAACATTAGTGTAACATTTAAGAAAATCTGTTTTCTTTTTTTCTTTCCTATATTGCTCGATCAAAGCGTAAATGAAATGTTTTTGGGATGTGCCATGCATGCCAAGGAAAATTAGCGGTTGCTTATTATTTTTCTTTTTCAGAAGTTGGCTAAGTTGGTCAAGGACTATTTCAAAAACTATATGTATCAAAGACAATCAAATTTCAACACTAATGAAAATAAGGTGTGCTACTTTGAGATTGTATTTAGCATCTTATATTTTTTTTGTTGGTCAATGCTATAGACAAAGCTTAAGCATCATCTGAATGACATAATCTAGAAAATGGAAGATACAATGAATGTTGAAAACTATGTAAACAATGGGAAGCGCATTGTCGATGACAATATTGATCATTCTGTTCAATGAGGTTTCTGTGGTGAGGATTTTCATCAATATTCAGAAGAACCACAATAGTGTGAATGATTTGTCGACGTTTCAGATCCAGATCAGGACCATCTTTAGGACAAGAAGCCTGGATTAAAATTGAAGAGCGAAGCATAGTATTAATACTAAGGGGAAGGAGGAAAGCCTAAGGGTCGGCTAGAGAGAACCCTAATTTAATTAATTTATTTCAAAAAAAAATATTTTGTTTTAGGTTTTTTATTTAATTTTAAATTTTCATATCATTTAAATAAAAGGTTTAGTAATTTAAGGTTTAGATTTTTTTTTTAAATGTTTTAAGGATGTTATTATTATATTATAAGTTTTATTAAAAGATTTTAATTTATCTTTTATTTTGAATAATTTTCATGTTATTTTATAAATTGGGTTTTTTGTTTTAATAATTTAATGATTCTAGATTAAAATTTTATTAAGGATTGTATTAAGGATTTTGGGTTTAGATAATAATTATTTAAGTAACTAGGTGAGTGTTTTTAATTTGAAATTAGGGTTTTTATAAGGTTGATTACTTAGTTATTATTTTCATTGTATTAAGGGGAGCCAATTTTCCTTTAGTTCTAGGCCATTATCCCTATTGAGGTTGCTTGGGTTTCTTTGGATTTCAATCGCTTCCCTAATGCGACATTTAAATAGGTGATCTTCTTTTGCCAATTTGTTTTCCTCTTCTAGGCACCAATGGTATTTTGTTTTCATGGAGTGTTCTGCTAAGCCTTGTTGGTTGTGGAGCCTAATTATCTTCCTGATTCAGAGGTCTTTTACTTTCAGCTGTGTTTATACCCCATGAAGTATTTACACCCCAGAAGTATGTACATTCTTCCATGCGGGGGAGTGCAGAGGGGGGGTACCCCCTCTGTGGGGTCCAGGGGGGCTATCCCCTCAGCTGGGGGGTCTGGGGGCAAGCAGGGGTTTGGGGACGAAGCCCCCGAAGGAAAAATTGCCTTGTAAATGTATATTGTATTTTCATTGTAAATCTGGACCGTTCATTATAAGGTCACAGATCTAACGATAGAGATTATGTTAGGGTTTTTTTCCCTAGAAGACAACCCTCTTTTATGAGGGAAATGTATTGTGGCTATGATTGATGGCGAATATTGTATTCTAAGATAGGAGACTGTGAGAGAAAGAAGAGGAAGTTACAATAGGTTTGCTATAAGTTGTATCCCTTCATATGCTGGATAATAATAAAGGAAGGACCTGGAAATTTCTTTGGTGGATGTAGCCCACACTGAGTGAACCAGGTAAATTTGTGTCTCTGTTGTATTATGTATCTTCTGTGTTTTGTTTCCACATTTGTTTTATTTTATTGCTCCACGGTCCTGTTTTTCTAACAATTGGTATCAGAGCGAAAGGTAACTTGCAGGAAAAGAGGGTTCCTAGTTCGAGTGGGAGCAATGTCGAAAGATGGAAAGTTTAGGGTCGAGAAATTTAACGACCAAAACTACCAGTTATGAAAGATGCAGATGGAAGACTATTTATATCAGAAGGATCTAATCCTACCATTGG
>JASDQU010013694.1:95806-121728 GCA_032191745.1 Picea mariana
AGAAAGTTCTCCAATACTTTATCATTTAAATATTCCTTCTTGATTTTGTCACTTTACTTCATCATTTAAATAATCCATCTTGATTTTGTCACTTTAATTTATCATTTAAATAATGATTTCTTTTTTTCAAGCACTTCTACTTCTTTGACCTTTTGGGGCTTCAAGCCATCATATGAGGATCCTCCAACTTCATAAGGCCATAACTCTCAAACCGTGAGGAGTTATGTGACATTCCACATACCGCCGGAAATGGAATGACAAGCACTATCCATCTAGGATAGTTTCACCAACAACTTCATTGATCTTAATCTCATTAATCCACATGCAAGAATGGGTCCTCCAACCATTCTTCTAGGATAACCTAATCCGTAAAGCGTCTTCCCGTGAGGGATTTCACCATAAGGGGACCACTTTGGAGTTCATCCATTTGTGCACCTTATCAACATGATAAGACAATAATGATTCATCTTTGCATCAGTTCACCACTGCATCATATATATCAATCTTGTATCAATGACGACTCATTGATCCATCTTCATCAATGCATCATAGCAATGATCCATCTTCATCAATTGGTTTCCACTTGGACATATATCATTCTCATCAAGGGCATCATATCAATCAATTACTTGGCATCAATCAATGACATCAATCAAACCAAACCATTTACATCAATGACATATGATCCAACAATCTCCCAAACAATCAAACCATTGGCATTAATGACAACATAATCCAACATTATCTTCATTGGTGTTTTGGCTGTTGTTTACTACTCGTTCGTGGTGCCTATTTCGACTTTGTATGTCCGTGTTATCAGCCTTAATGGATTATATGTTGTTGGTATCATCGTTGGTATCATGGTTGTTGTTAACTAATCATTCAAGGTTCTTAATGCCATCTTGTACGCCCGTGTTCTAGATATTACTGGATTTTCTGTTGCTGGTGTCTTTGCTGTTGTTTAATAACCGTTCGAATTTAAGTCTGTGTCTATTGCAAGCTTGTACGCTTTCATTTTCAGCTTTAATGGCGATCACGACATCTAAAGTTTTCCATAATTCTGGCTGCATGGTGTGCGCAAGTTTAAGCTGAAGTTTGAATGCATTTTTGGATAGGTATTCGAGGTTGAATCTGATTCTTTTAATTTTACCTCTGGTTATGGACAGTCCGAGCTTAAAGAAGGCAGATTTATTCCATTTGTTTTTAGTCTTGCATTCTGTTTTTGCAAATTTTGGTAGAATGTTCTTATTCCTGCAGTTTTTTAGAAAATCTAAGTCAACAACTCTTTTCTTAATTTTAATCCTGAGATTTTCAAGAGAACGAATTTCGTCCAGGAAAATAATTTGTTCAATGAGGTTTCTGTGGTGAGGATTTTCATCAATATTCAGAAGAACCACAATATTGCGAATGATTTGTCGACGTTTCAGATCCAGATCAGGATCCATCTTTGCATAGGAATGGTCTTTTTAGATTGGATGCATTTACATATAATCACGTGGATTGTTTGTTTGATGCATTACACATCCTTCTACATTTCTTCTACTCTTTGATTGAATTGTGAAATGGATTGATAGATTATTTCTTGGTATGTTTTCACAATGGAGATAAAGAAGCATTGGAATCATATGATCTTGAGTTAGGATCACATTTCTTGTACGAATTGCATGGGATTCACGATATTGACATATATATGTCGAAAATGTTCCTGTCTGCATCTTCAAATGTAAATGACAATGACAAAGGGATATGGGGAGATATATTTTGTATATGATGGTTAGAAAAATGGTTAAATACATCAATTTCAGTCTGGTCGCTAATGAGAAAAAAAAAGTATTTGCATTTTAACAAAGATGCAAATATAGATCCATATTGTGTTTTGTTCAATGATGCAAATCCTGTTAGTGGTCAGCATGAACCATTGCCATACAAGAAACTAGCCAGATGCAATCTTGAACAACCCGATTCTTGCTTGTCACCAATGTGAAAAAACATCAAATACTATTAGAAATGTAATATGTACAAGATGCATTCTTATGGATAGACTAGCCCTTGAATAATGAACAAATAACAGTAACCCATTGAATCAACCCTTTCTTTGTCTTCCTTGCTTCCTTTTATATCCTTCACTACTTTGGAGCTCTGTCTCTTTCAGTTCTGCTCTGCTCATTCTAATGACTAACATTCTTTCACGCTTATATCACTTGCTTTCATTCCACATAACCTTTTTGGAAGTAGGGCAATCTTAACTACCTTGTCAACTCATCTTTTGTCTGCCCCACATTTCCTTATGCTACTGGTAGTAATCATTTGGGGAGATTTCTTGACGATTCATTTCTTTATTCCTACATGGGTCTTCTTGATTTATGTCCTGCATTACCAAAACTTGATCCCGTGCAAAAAAAATTTCAATCTTCACACATCTTCTTGGGCTTGGGTAAAACTAGAATTATCCTAGACAACATCGTTTGTCACCACGTGCGATATTGAGCCAACACTTTAGGTTCCAACATGCCCCCACCACTATTACTTGGCTCATCTTCTAGTCAATGATATCATGGAATATCATATACTGGAATAGAGTAAGAGAAAATCATCATTAGTGACAGAACAAATCATCAAACCAAGCTATGGTGGCAGCCAAGTTTGAAAAAGAGAAAATCATCTTCTAGGATGTAGTTGTAGCTTGACATAGACCCTGGAATGAGTTAACCATGCCCCAAGCTAAGTGATGAATTTGGACTTCATTTTACCAAAGGATTGACTCTTTCCATTCGATGGTATGTATGGTGATGAATGAGGGATATTCTTAAAGCACACCATCTAGACACTGACGAACTAAATGAAGTTAATCTCCATCAAGAGAGAGTATCATCCTCTGCTTATATTTTTGTTTTGATAAGACAATACATAAAACGTAGAACTCCTAAATTGATGGAGAAGAGATTCCACAACCTTGGGTTATCCACTTCAACAAAGGTGATTATCCATGGAGACAGGAAAAATAACTTCAAGTCTAGAGAGGTGGAAGATTGTCGCATCTTCGAAGCACAGTTCAAGAAATTGTGGCATTTGGGGCTGCATGTTGCTGGAAAATAAGATAGCAGGACATCTTCCTATCAACTCATGATGAAGTGTCAATCTTTGTGGAAACTAGACTATGGGTTCTTGGGATGCCTAGTTGGAATAGGAATTTCACGTCCCAGAATGTGAGTGAAGTTGGGCCATGAAAGGGGACCTGAATTAGTGGGAAGTGGAAAGATAATAGTGAGCAAGGAGAAATTGAGTGCATGGGCTATAGAGAATGGGACGTGGATAATTTATGGAATGAATGCATGGGTGGAAGAGAATATATATAGAGTTTAAAAGTGAGTGGATGTGATAGTCATAGGAAGATAAAGAACTGGCTAACACATTGATCAAAGAATAACAATGGATTCCTGTCAAAGCGCCACATGTGAGGAGATAACAATGTAGATTAATTGTGGTGGTGATGTGCCTTTTGGAATGTGGTGTCATTGCTACGTATGTGCCAACACTATGGGTGATCTAACCGAATTAGATTGATTGAACCTTTAGTGTAATGTAGCGGCAGGGTTTTTAGCCCAGTTTCGTGTGAATCCCTTGTGAGAGCCAATACTTTGTACGTAGGGCATAACTTCAACCTAAATTGGAAATATTGGGAACCTGCAAAACTGTCATTCTATCCAATCTACTTGTGTCACTGGAGTGTAAGTTGTGTTTCTAGAAAGGAAAATTATGCTAGATATATACTCTTCTAGCTACTGTACATCATATGCTAATATCTATGTTACAAAAATTCAATTCGAAGAAAGGGGGCTAAGGGATGGGTGACCCTTGCGGATTGTAGTGCACCTTCAACCTGTTTCCATTAATAAGTCCATTGAGTGGCTATCCCTGCAATTTAGACAACTTGGCAGCAATGGCTTCGCTGATGTGGACCAAATGGAAAAGACCCAAACAAGGCATGCGTAGCTTGCCAAGCTGCTGTAAATATTTGTTATCAAATAACAAGATCAAAGATCTAGGATGGAGAAATTTCTTGCATATATTGCAATCATGTGATGCTTTTTATATTTTCTTTTCGATCATATAATGAATCTTACCATCATACTATCCTCCTCTAACTCCATGAGTTCATCTACCCTGTTTTGAAGGGAATGTTCGTTTGTCATCTGAATCACTAGAGCAACACGGGGGATGGGAACAATAAATTGAAGGGGAATGGTTGATTTTTTCCCATAGACCAACCTAAATGGTGTGAATTTCATCATCCTATTGAAAGTTGTGCAATATGCCCATAATACGGTGGGGATACTCTGGTCCTAATTGTCACACTGCACATTACAAGCCTTTGTTAAATCATGCTATCATTATGACCTTTGGTCATGTTTTCTATGCATCTCGATGCGTCGATGTTCCTTCAGTTATTCGTTGCACTTCATATCTGGCTTGATTTAATTATCCTCCTCACACCAAAGATTCCCCATACCACTAATGGGATTTGCACAGGGTGGCGCCATAACTTCGTGAATCCACGGTACATGTGCAATATGGTTGGATTAGATTGATTGATGCTTCAGTGCTATAACATCCTGCTCTTGCACACACTCAATGGACTTATTCTTTGAGAACACTTGTGTGCAAGTGATCCGGGTCATTATACTATTGGTTGTTTTGATTATGATTATGAGACATTGTGGATTTGATGATATGTTATTTTTGTTTTGTTTACATCAACATGTGATATTGAATGAGTTCTCCCGAGTGTGCAGGACTCTGGACGTTGAGGATGCCAAGGCATCGAGGAAACTCCTGGGACTCCGGATTGAGTTAGGGAGTGTTAGGTTTTGAATGTTTTTGATGTGACATATGTACATATGATTAGATATTATGATGTTGATTTTTATTGCTGACATGATTCGTTGATGGATGCAGGATGACGATAACTTGCCGACCATACTCACATTTGGAGTAAAGGGGTCACACACAACAACCAGAGACATTGAGGGAGAGGTGTGGCAACAACCCTGCCATAGCCTACTAGCACTCCCGTCGTGGCTCGAACTGTAGGTTAACGATTACCTAGTTAGAGAGACCTGCGATGCTGTGAGGGAAGACTGTGACACTCGCTCACGATGATTATAAGGGGCACACAATAAGGCAGTGTACTTATTCCTTAGAGGCTCTTAGTCTCCCATAAGATCACCTGACGGAGTATTCACTCCAGGGGTTTGACGTCTACCAAATTCATTCAAGAGGTGAGTGGCACCCTTGGAGCACGTAGTGCATCTTGAAGGGCACATCATGAAAATAAACAGAAAGAGGTGAGTGCAACCCTTGGAGCATGTAGTTCGTCCTGAAGGGCACATCGCGATTTTAACTGGTAAGTGAATAAACCTAGTGCCTAGAAAACTATGCCTCCTTAGGACTTGCTCAACCTTAAAATGAATGACGTGATGAGTAAGTTTAATAACAAATTTTCCCTTAATAAATGTCACCAAGCCTAGTGAATTTAAAACCTAGGTTTAAGTGGAACCTCTGAACAACAAAATAATTAGACATATAACAAGATGGGGGTAAATAAATTCAAACTTTAATTATTAAAACGAAAATTATAATGGAGGATTAAATTTATTAAAAGGGTAAATGGTTGTTTTTCTACACTTGCTAAATCTGTTTTTTTTTTTAGTTAAAAAAGAAAAAGGGGGAAACTTAAAAGAAAATGGGAAACTTAAAGAAAAAGGGGGAAACTTAAAGAAAAAGGCAAACTTAAAGAAAAGGGGAAACTTAAGGAAAAAAAGGAATGTCTAACTTAGTAAGGAATCTAGCCATTGGAACTTTCTATTTATGAACTCAACTAGGAATTAAGTAAGGTGTAAGTCATTTAAAAATTGTAAGGGAATAATGGGACACCGAGGAGCATTTTTAGGAACGCTTTTAGGTGGGTGAGGGAAATAGGAAAATTTAATTAATTAATAAATTGATTTTCTGGTGCAACTAGGGGATCAAAAGACATGTGTACGGGGGAGGTTTTTCCTAATTAAATAAATGACAAAGGAATCTAATGAGGGTTTGGGAAACTAATGACTAAGAAACTCTATAAAAAGGATGGCAGAGGATGAGTATGGGTCACATCTGGCTAGTGTAATGTTACACTGCTGAATTTTTATCTTGACTGAATTTTCTCTTGTGGGAGTAGTATACCCAACTCGGGTGACGAGTGGTAGCTCAACCTTGTGAGGCAAGCTGGGAAGCTATCATTCTCTGGTATTGTGTGTGTGGCCTCTTTGCGTCTCGGGGGGCTCAGGGGGCTCAGGGGGAAGAAGAGTATCCCTAGCGTTGGCTGGGAGGTACCGGCGAGGTATCAACGGTTGGAAAACAATACTTGGACGGAGCGCGAGCAGGACTCAGACATGGTGTAAGCACGTGATAGCCACTTCTGGTTATTCGTTGTCAGTTACATGTAAGCAAGCGCTGTTGTTTTGTTTGAAAATAAAAGAAAAATTTGGTCTAAGTTTTCGGTACATGAATATCTATATGGCGAAGGTTGAAATTGATTTGGGACAACAATGACAAATTGTAATCCAAATATTTTTATTTCCAGCTTATAATTGAAATTGTGGCAATGAATTAATTTAAGTATTCTCTTATTGTTCAAGGACAAATGTTCGTTTATATGAATTCCTTGTCAACTTATATTGATCTTTGCGAATGCTATAAAATGAAATGTTAACAATAGACATTATACTCAGTCCTGAATTCCTTGTTAACCTTGAGTTTATCAATAAGCACAGTACCTTAAGTTGAGTTGATACTTCATCATCGAAACCACCAGTATCAATTCCAGTGTGTACATCCTCTCTTATTCTTTTTGCACATGATGGTTGCACATGTTAGATTCTGCCTATTATCTCCGTGTATCTTTTATTCTGGAGTTGCTGTCTAGTTTTCGCGTGGCTAGATTGAGCCCCCAAATCAAACCTTGTTTGCCTTTTTTTTTTTATCCCCTGCCTGCGTTTTCTTTATCCCTTGAAATGTGATTTTTTTTTCTAATTTCGATTATGGCACATCAGGTGGAATATATTCATAAGTTTATATGTAATCCCATCTGCTCCTTGGCTTGCGTTTTGCCTTTTTAATCCTTTTGTTTTCATTAAAAGTTGAACGATGATCCCTCACAGAAGGTAGTAGCAAGGTCCCATCTCCCAGCCACTATCAAATGTCTTATATGATTAACACCCAATGAGGATACTAGCCACAACAACTGGTCAAAAACCGCAGGAAAGATGGTCTTAAATTTGTGTTGTTTCATTATTTCATTTGTCCACGGAGAAGATCTGGATGCCATTTTGTTAAGAAGAGTCTGTATGACAAATCATTTGATGTATGTAGTAACTGGGCTTTTCAGACGAAGAATAATGGCATTATGGATTTTTACGGTTTAATATTGACAAAGAACTGCTTCTGAATGCTCACGCTCATTGCTTTATATATTCAAATTTATATTTAAATTAGTAATTATACAAAAAATTATTGAAAAGGATACGACAAACACATCAAGAATATCCAACCGTTCACTATAAGAATAAAAACAATTGAGAAATGTTTTCCCTACTGTAAAACTGTTTCGGTTATTGCAAAAAAAATGGGTTTAGAAATAAATGAATTCCATTGTGGGGATTTGAACCTAAGTCTCTCTGGTGAGAGCCGACCAGTTAGACTTTTGGTTCTTTATAGATACTTCCACAACATGCTATAAAAACTTATGCTGTAAACTGTTCCTTTCATTGTTCCCAGCTATTGACAATGTTGAGTTTGTCAGAGAAACAATTTTATTATACAGCTATTGACAGCCTTGAGTTTGTCAGAGGACTGGTAGGAACGAATTAAATATTTGTATATTAATAGCCTCTTTATAGCCATGGTCCCTGTGGTATTTATGCTTGTGAATTTTACCTTGCCTATGGCAGTTTCCCTATTTGGATTATGTTGTAACAATGTATTTGTTGCCTTGACTATTTAGGAAACGGATTTATTACGGTGTAAACTGACGCTGTGTTGACAACGGTGATTAAAACACTGTCAACCCATTTAATTTTTTATATATCAGTCTTATAACTTTTGCAACAATAGATTAATTGTTTTTATATGTCAATTGTTTTATGTGTCAGTCTTATAACCTTTGCAACAATAGATTAATTATTTTTGTATATCAATTGTTTACTTATTAGTCTTATATATTAGTCTTATAAATTTTGCAACAATAGATTAATTGTTTTCCTTTGCAATAGTAACAATTCACTTGGTTAATGTGATGCTTTTATTAATTATAATTCTCACTGCCACGAAATCAATATTGATTCTTGTGCAGAGTTTAATTATGTTGTCCAGGTGTTAGTATTAATGTTTAACCAAGTTGATCATTGATTAGTAATATTATGGTACCAGTGGATCATGTTAAGGGGAGTAAAAACAATTGGTTACTATCATTTTAGAGCCGTAGTATTAATTAACTGAATGTTAGGATATAACAATTTTAATAAAGGGTGTTGAATTTACGATGGGTGTGATCTTCATGATATTTATATAATAATGGTTGATTTTAATTAATTTATCTAAATATTATGAACCAAATCTTGATGTTTCCTCATGAAATAGTTACTAATTATTGTGCATTGCATGACTTAAGATAAGGGTGCCCGATGCTTGGCTCCCCGTATTTCCCCTTTTACTCCTTGCAATTTAAGTGTTGATTTTCTTGTAGGGCTTTAGAACCCATGACAAATTTTATAGATGAATTTACTGAGATGATAAACCCTTGAATGGAAGGTATATGTTGCTTAAATATGGTTAGATGCTTTTACCCTTAGATTGTGACTGGTTATTTAGGCTGTGATTTAGTCCTTAAGTTGATAACTGCTAATGTTTTATGTCTAGTCGTTGCACCAATTGAATGTATCGATTTTAGTCACCTTGTATCCATGTTTTCTTTATTGTTTAGAGTGCCTTCATCTAATGACGTCGTATAATGTATGCGGGTGCAATTTGGATTTCAGGCACGTTGGATTTTATGTTTGATTGAAGGTTTAGACTTATTTTTTGTTTGCGCTTGGGTTCCTGGCACACTTGCCGCAATGCGGCGACGTGATACCTTATGATTGGATCATTGTGCACGTTGATCGACAAGAGCACATGAAACTTGGATTAGGGTTAAGCGCCTCTAGATGTGGATGAATTTGTTTTGTAAGTAAGGATGTACTTGTTGTAATGTTAAGGTTATTGTCCCCCGCTCGCCAGGAGGGTTCTGGTTACTAGTCGTCAAAGTTGTTGTGTTTGGATTGATTGAGGTTGTCTTGGCTTAGAGGTGTGATCTTACGTGTGTCGGGCAAGATGTAGACACCTCCATGTTCATCAGAACAGTCACCAACCTTGAGACCTTAAATGTTCAAAATTGATGGGAACCTAGGCTTGAGCATTGCTTATGTGTCCTAGAGGTCCTAACCTTGCAGGGTAGGACATACGAGTAGTCGTTTTTATTTTGTCTAACTGATTTTTGCATGTTGCATGATGTGTTAGTATGCCGGGTCGTTATGTTGTATGTTTCCTGATTTGCGTGCATTGTGTTCGTTGTCAAATTGTGTTGATTAATTGTTGTCGTTGTTACTTTCCTGCTTTAGAAAAAAAATAAAATTTTGCACTTTTTATGCATCGCATGTAGTCGTAACGACAGGAGTCGTTACATATGGTATCCGAGCCGGTTCGACCCATGAATTGGGATCACTACGACTTCCTTGATTATATATTTGATTATAATGTCGCTAATTAAATTGATGTGTATTCATGTAGGTAATCATGGTTAGAGGATTCCATAGAGATAGACGACAGAGTTCTAGGGGAGGAGCCGTGATGCCCCTAGTAGCATCCACGCCCGAGGGGTATGAAAAGGTTATCGGGCAGGGACAGATAGCTGTGGATGATGTTGTTGGGATAATGAGGTCCTTTCAGTGAATGTCTGAGGCACTGATCAAGTATTTGGATAGAGATGAGGCCAGGGCGCCGAAACCCCCTAAGGGTCCACCACACGCTCTGGTCGGTACTAGTAGCATTCACCATGAACTTGAGAAGTTCAAATTTCATGAGTTCTTTGGTGCCCTGGATGACGCAGCTGCCAAGGCATGGTTGGAGAATATGGAGATGTGATTTTCAATTCATGACTATACCTCCAACATGAAGTTCTGCATGAAGGTCTTTCAATTAAAGGAGAGCGCTCTTCTATGGTGGTAGATGCTCCTGCCACAATTGGACATGGCTGTCGAAGACATGTCATGGGAAATTTTTGAGGAACCGTTCCGGGAGAGGTATTTATCTGAGGAATTCATTAAGAATCAACTCAACAAGTTCAACGCCTTGCGATAGGGTGGTCGTACAGTGCCTGAGTACGAGACCCATTTCATTGAGCTTCTTCGATATGCTCCCCACCTGAATACCGAGAAACTTAAGGTCAACAAGTTTGTGTTTGGCCTTAATGTCAACATTCTTGCAAAGGTTAGGATTATGATGCCTCAAACCTTACATGATGCTATTCAGAAGGCCCTCATAGTAGAGGAGGAGCTTATCAACAGGGATCAGAGTAGAACTCCAGTGAGACCATTGGGAAAGGTGTCATCTGATGCGCAACAACATTATACACCAGCTAGACATTCACCAGGACATCGTGGCTTCAAGAGAGGATCCACTTCCACTACACCTCGACGACCAATGCCTCAGCAACAGAATCCTTATAGAGAACCACAACAACATTGACCGCAACAATAGTAGTTTAGGGTTGTTCAACATAACAGACCAGGGTTCCAAGCTGGTGGGCTGTCAGCTTCTACTTTGGGTACCAGGAGTACTGAACCAAAGAAAGGGTATTGGACATGTGGAGAACCACATTACTAGTGTGACTACCCAGTGGAGAGGGCTAGAGCATCTGGATCAGCCGGACCCACTACCGTGGGAGATTTGGGCAAGGCCCATCGGATTCATGCAGCAGTGAATAACTGCCAGACAGAGCACTGGTCAACTGTGCTCGAGACGTCAGGTACCATCATTGACCATATCCCTAGTATTTTGATAGATCCAGGTGCTCCAAAGAGTTTTATTTCTGGTGCAACGCTAAAAAGAATTAAGGTAAAGGTATTCAAACAAGACGAATTTAGCTTTCTAGAAATGGCTCTGGGAGCCAAACAAAAGGTTGGAGGGAAGGTTACAAGTTGTAGCCTTAACCTGGGAGAGTTTATCGCAAGGGCCAACCTATACGTCACGATCTTAGGGTCTTATGACGTCGTGATCGATATGGACTGGTTGGAATCACATGGGGCAATACTCAATTGTAAGATAAAATAGTTGATCTTGGTCTATGATGAGGGATAGAGACACGTGATTGTAGGTCGGAACTAGGGATTTTCCATGAGGTTCATCTCTTCCTTGCAACTATGAAAGAGCAGGCACAAGGGATGAAATATTTATGTGATCCTTGCGTTAAACGAAAAGGGCGTGGCAAAAGGACTAGAAAACCTTTCGGTAGTTCGAGAATTTGTGGATGTCTTCCCAGATGAGTTACCAGGGTTTCCTCCTAAGAGGGAATTGGGATTTACCATATACCTAAAACCGGGGACTGAACCGGTAGCAAGAACACCTTATTGGATGTCGACCTCAGAGTTGCAGAAGTTGAAAATGCAACTGAAGGAGTTGTTGGACCTAGGACTTATACGTCCAAGTGTGTCACCGTGGGGTGTGCATGTTATATTCATATGGAAGAAGGATGGGTCATGGAGACTCTGCATTGACTATCGTCAATTGAACAAGGAAACTATCAAGAGTCATTATCCATTGCCAAGGATTGATGATCTGTTTGATCAGATGGAGGTTGTGACGGTGTTTTCAAAGATCGACTTGAGATCAGGGTATCACCAGTTAAGGATCAAGGAGGACACCATCCCTAAGACCACCTTTAATACGAGGTTTGGACATTATGAGTTTACTGTTTTACCGTTTGGATTGATGAACGCCCCAAGGGTATTTATGAGTTTGATGAATGAGGTGTTCCATGAATATTTGGACAAGCTCGTCCAAGTATTCATTGATGATATTTAGATTTACTCTTAGATGATGGAGGAGCATGACAAGCACTTGTGCATGGTACTACAGTGTCTACGAGAGAACAAATTGTATGGGAAATTGTCTAAATGCTCACTTTAGCAATTGAAGATTCACTACTTAGGGCATGTCATCTCTGGTGAAGGTATCATCGTGGATCTAGCAAAGGTAGATGCTATTATGGAATGACTTGTGCCAATTAATTTCCCCTAAGTGCGTATCTTCATGGGTTTAGCAAGATACTATTGACAGTTCGTCGAGGGTTTTTCGAAGATAGAAAATTCGATCACAGAATTGCAGAAGAAGAACAAGAAGTTTGTTTGGACCGAGAAATGTGTGGAGGACCTGGTCGACCTTAAAATGAATGATGTGATGAGTAAGTTTAATAAATTTTTTTACCTTAAGAACTGTCGCCAAGCCTAGTGAATTTAAAACCTAGGTTTAAGTGGAACCTCTGAACAAAAAATAATTAGACATATAACAAGAAGGGGTTAAATAAATTCAAACTTTAATTATTAAATTAAAAATTATAATGGATGAAGTTGTTTTGTAAGTAAGGATGTACTTGTTGTAATGTTAAGGTGATTGTCCCCCACTCGTTGGGAAGGTTTTGGTTACTGGTCATCGAAGTTGTTGTGTTTGGATTGATTGAGGTTGTCTTGGCTTAGAGGCCTGATCTTGCATGTGTCGGGCGGGATGTAGACACCTCCATGTTCCTCAGAACAGTTTCCAACCTTGAGACGTTAAATGGTCAAAATCAATGGGAACCTGGGCTTGAGCGTTGCTTATGTGTCCTGGAGGTCCTAACCTTGCAGGGTAGGACGAGCAAGTAGTTGTTTTTATTTTGTCTAACTGATTTTCGCATGTTGCATTTAGTTGCATGATGTGCTAGTATGCTGGGTCTTTATGTTGTCTGTTTCCTGATTTGTGTGCATTGTGTTCGTCGTCAATTTGTGTTGATTAATTGTTGTCGTTGTTACTTTCCTGCTTTAGAAAAAAAATGCACTTGTTATGCATCACATGTAGTCGTAACGACGAGGGTCATTACAAGTGCTTCCAATTATTGTCTGGCCCTTGTATGCCTCATGCCATCATGTCGTTGTGTTCATTTTCCTGTGTGTCTCCCATGCCTTTGCATGTTGGCTCATATTTGTAAATCTATGGACCTGTCAACTTTTTTTTTCCCTGTTTGACTATACCGAGTGTTGTCCTTCTAACATATCTGCAACTATAACACAATTTATTCTTGGCTATCTCCTTCGTCACGTAATCTGGTACTATACTTCATTGGCTCATGCATTGCTTTAAGAAATTATAGTAAATTTGACCTAAATTCAACGCTGTGGGTGTTCAATCCATAGTTTATCTTTTTACGTCTAAGCAGTCTGATAATAATCAAGACATAGGCATATATCTATAGGCTCTTTGTTTTATACATCACAAATGAATATGACTAGGAGGCTATGCAATTTGGAAATTTCTATGTTCAGTTGAAGAAAAGTAGCAATACTTGGAATCAAATCAATGAATGTTGCAGATACAAGTGGAATAGAAATAGTGACATGTGAAGCAAGTATCGATGTGCAATAGAAACAATCAGAAACATATGTATACTAGACTGTAAGTTGTTCAGTTGGCCAAAAATTATATTCAAACTATTGTTCATATTTCATATTTCATATTTTACATTATTTCTATATGACTATGCAACTCTGCAACTGCAAATATTTTCTGGATAGAGGACCTGAATAATCAAACAAAATGACAAGGAAACAACATGATTTTCGATTGTCCACGCTTTATCGCTTCTATGCTAATATATCTCAAGTAAAATCATATCAGGGTTACAATATTCTATATATCAGGTGTAGATGTTTGAGACATATGAATACTTAAGAATATAACCAGGACAAGAGATGCAAAAAAAAACTGCTTGCGCACAACACAATGGAGAGTTATAACACAATTGACAAGAGAAGCAATCAAAGATATGGAAATACTAGTTGCATCAAGAAAATTTGTAAGCATGGATTCACAAGTCTATATATGAATTGCGTATACAATATTATTTAAACACACACACACACACACACACACACACACACACCATTTAAATTATTGATTTTTGTACTGTGTAAACAAGTCAAAATAGACTCAAGGTACACTGATACTAGTAAATGCATATTCCACTGCATTTCAACCTGTCTATGCAATTTCCAATTCCCCTGCACAAGATCTGCTTTTTGCCTTGATAGAAATGTGATATGAACTATGTTTGCAAAAAAAGTTCCAAATGTTTTTTATATGCCATGCAATTTTCGAGTGCATGGCAAATTTACATTGAGCAATAAACATTGCGTTGTCCTTGTTCCGGACTTAAAGATAATTCATTTCTATTATCTTTTGACAAATACTATATTTACTACCCATTGTTAACATTGCACTATCCTTGTATTGAATTTTTACAGTTAAACTATATGCACATAGTCAATTGAACTGTTTCATGAAGATTTATATACTTCAGACATTTTACAAAAGTTTCCATCTTCAATTCAATTATTACAAATCTGGAAGAAATATACAAGCTTTCCATACAATTTTTCTTTTGCAGTTGTCTTTGAAAATAACATATTCGTATCTAGATTGTTCTTTCCATTTTCTTTAGTCAATTGTTTTCTTGTACTATTCCAATGTATTTTGAATTGTTGCACATCCGATAAGATAGCTGTCAGGATTTCTAAATAAAGAATTTATATTGCTATATCCCATTTCAATAACTTGTATGCAATCACCAACCGAATAGAACTGTGAACATATAGCAACTATAATAAATTTTCTTTCTCCACATTGCTACCAATTCTATATTTATATATACACCAAATCAATTAACATGCAAGATCTTCATTCTTGGATAGCTTGCAAATAGAGCATCGTTTGTAAATTGTTTAAAGTATTAGAAGTTTGCTAGGATGGTGCGATGAGTTCTATGAATTATGAGTGTAAATGTTGACAATATACTAAGAGTTGCTTGTACGTGCGCCATACCTGTATGAACCGACCTCTGCAAAATCCCCAATTAAGGAAGATATGGCTTCCATAAATCACTTTTTGTTGTTGTTCCAATGCATTTTAAAGCATCAGGTGGAAGTATTGGAAATGCAGAGTTGTAGTAGTCCAATGCATTCCGATGACTTGTATAGATTGGATGCACAAGTGTTAAGAATATACTAGGTGTTTCTTGTGTGATCTTCATACCCATGCGAAATGCAGAAGTACATAAGATAAAGTTGCACCCTATGGAGAAATGCACAGGTATTGATATTCACATATGCAAGTGTAATGGTTATATCATTCATTTGTTTTGATGATTTGTGCAAATCCCGCATAATTGTGTCTTTCGTGCTTTGTACATTTTTTTTCTCTGGTACAATGAACATTCTGTCTATTTTCAATTAATGTGAAGACAATTCTTTCCAATTCTAAGACATACTTGCATTGCAGTCCTTTCACATGTTGGCACTTGCAGTTCAACACCTCAGTGGTTCTACACAAAAATTTTCTACTGACATGTTTTCCTAGTGCACATACGTATTGGTTGTGTGCATTGGAATTGGGAGAAACAACATGGCGGGAATAATAAATAATTTCTCTATTTTTGACAGTTGAGCGAAGGAAAGACATGCTCACGAGATGTTATGCTTCCGCGCATTCTCATTTGTGATAGTTCCTCACTTTTTTGTCACATGCTACATAATATGGAGGAAGGTCCAGTCACTTTTGGGACATTGATTTTTCTCAGATTTAGAAGAAAAAGGAAGTGATTTAGGGTTGGTGAAAATTAAATGCACTTGGGAAGTGATTTAGCACTGGTGCAAAGTAAATGCACTTGGTCCCTGTCGACTGAAAAATATATGCTACCGAGTGGGAAATATATGTTGAACAATGAAACATAATATAATTAGATGCATAAATAATGAATAGTCTTTGTCAAAATATAATTCATATAATAAATAAAAATAACATTATTGTCTATGCAAAGAGGACAATGATAAGAATAAAGAAAAAACAGGTAAAAACAATTAGCATACAATTTTGTAAAAATAAGCAAAAAAGCAAACTATTCATTGTGGAGTAAAACTTAGTAAATAAATAAGTGAAATGTTCAATGGGGAGGTTAGCTTATGCGAGAAGCAATGTAAATAGTTTGGAGTAAAAACATTTGGCATAGAATTTTGTAAAAATAAGCAAAAAGGTAAAGTGTTCAATGTGGAGTAAAACTTTGTAAAATATGCATATGCTTAACAAAATGCATTTTATGTATATATGTGTATTAAAAATAAAAGTTAATTATTAATTTAAAAAAAGTTAATTATACATCTTCACCACGAACATATAGTCTGCATAGATATAGCTTCCACACCTCCACACAGGTATATCCTCACACAATGAACACTTAGTGAATAAAATACATCTTCAGCAGGGACATATAGTCCGCACACATATAGCTTCGACACCTCCACACAACAAACACTCGGTCTAATAGTTATCAATGTTATATCAATAATAGAATATTGTTATGCATATGCTTAACAAAATGCTTTTTAAGTATATAAGTTAATTTTTAATTTAATAAAATTTAATTATACATCTTCAGCACAAACATATAGTCCATAAAAATATAGCTTCCACACCTCAACACATGTATATCCCCACACAGGTACGCCTGTTAGTTGGTGTAAAAACGATTTTAAAAATATTTTAATTTAGTCCTATACAAATAATTAAAAGATTAATAATTATTTGTTAATTTAATAAAAGTTAATTATACATCTGGAGGAAAACGAACACTTAGTAAATAAAATACACTCATTCCGTATCTGTACATTGGAACTTTTAGACTCGTACATGTACCTATTGTAGCAGATGTTCAATATTTCAATGTGCAATGTGTTGTTGCTTATGTGCAGAGAATTTTTCTTTGACGATTTGTCCACACCTTCGTAGAGGTATATCACTGCACATGTATGTCTATTAGTTGGTGTAAAAATGAGTTTTAATTTTTTTTAATATAGTCCTATACAAACAATTAAAAGATTAATAATTATTTATTAATTTAATAAAATTTGTTTATTAATTTAATAAAAGTTAATTATACATCTTCTGGACAATAAACACTTAGTAAATGAAATACACACACCTGTTTTGTACTCGTACATTAGAACTTTGAGACTCGTACAAGCACCCATTGTTGTAGATGTTCAATATTGCAATGTGCATTGCATTGCTTCTTATGTGAAAATACTTTTTCTTTGACGATTTGTCCACACCTCCACACAGGTATATCCCCACATAGGTATGTCCGTTAGTTGGTGTAATTTTTTTTTTTTTAATATAGTTCTAAACAAATAATTAAAAGATCAATAATTATTTATTAATGTGCAATGAAATTAATTAATTAATATTATTTATTGATAAAAATATAATAAAGAATCAACGTAAAGATACAAAGAATCTGAATTCTTTGTATCTTTACACAACTTCTTTATTATATTTTTATCATATTTTTGGCCTGTGTCTTCACTATGTTTAACCAATAATATTTATTATTTATTTAATATTAAATAATTATTAATTATTTAATATTTTAATGTGCAATGCGTTGCTTCTTATGTGCAGAAACGTTTTCTTTGACAACTTGTTCGCACCTCCGCACATGTATATCCCCGCACAAGTATGTCTGTTAGTTGGTATAAAAAATGATTTTCATTTCTTTTTAATATAATACTATACAAATAATTAAAAGATTAATAATTATTTATTAATATGCAATGAACAATTTATTAAATAATTAATCTATTAATAATTAATAATTTAGTTATTATTTAATATAGTCGTACCGATACATCGAAACTTTGAGACTCGTACATGCACCCATTGTGACAGATATTCAATATTGCAATGTATAATGCATTGTTGCTTATGTGCAGAGACTTTTTCTTTGACGATTTGTCCGCATGTCCCCACACATGTATGTCTGTTAGTTGGTGTAAAAATGTTTTTTTTTTTTTAAATATAGTCCTATACAAATAATTAAAATATTAATAATTATTTATTAATGAGCAATGCACAATATGCAATGTGCAATTTATTAAATAAATAAATAATTGTTTAATATTATTTATTATTTATTTAATATTAAATAAATAATTATTTAATATTGCAATGTGCAATGCGTTGCTGCTTATGTGCAGAGACTTTTGCTTTGATGATCTATCTGCACCTCCACACAAGTATATCCATGCATAGGTATATCCCCGCACATGTATGTCTATTAGTTGGTGTAAAACTAATGTACTTACACATTCTGTTATAAGGTTGTAACTTGTATATAAATACCTAGCTACTTTCTTCTCCTTGGTCACCATTGTCCCCATGAGTCCATTAGCTATGAAAGTTTTTGACAAATTCTTTTTCTTTGCACAAATCTCCTTTTCTCTCATTTTTGTGTTCACATTGCCCCAAAATCATCACTAGAAAAATATTTCATTTATCCATCATGCAATGGATCAACTTGAGCACCACTTGCAAATGTTTTTCATCTCTAGCCTCACTAGATCCAGATGACTTTAATAGTCTTCTACACTGACTAGATCTCCTTGTTTTCCAAGGTTCCTGTTCATTATATATGAACGGTTTTAAATCACTAAGATATGAAACATTAAAAAAATAGATTAACTTTATGGATCTATGGTATTTATTCCACTAAAATCCCTTGCATGACTAGTTTCTCCTACCTAGCTAGGGTTCCCTGTCAAACTAGGGGTCTCTGACAACATAAGGATCCCTATCCAACCATGGGTGCATGTCAAACTAGGAGTTCCTCTATTTCTTTCATTCGACAGACTGAAGAATTTGAGACACATAATTGGACACTCACGTTGCATGACTTCTCTCAATCCATATATATTGTATATGTAGCAATTTGCAAATCCATGAAAAGAAACAATTGTATGTGTGACAAGAAAACCATGTTAATCAATTGACAATGTTTTGATTTACATAATGCAAAAAACTGTATTTCTTCCAGATATATAGTTTCCGCACCTTCTCACAGGTATATCCTCACACAACGAACACCTAGTAAATAAACTACATCTTCAACACATACATATTGTCCGCACATATATGGCTTCCACACCTACGCACATGTGTATCCCCACGCAACGAACACTTAGTAAATAAAATACATAAACAATGATGTAGTTATTTTTTTTAAGTGATTGAAATGGACTTATTTACTAATGCAAAATGCGTAGATATGGTCATAACAAAATTCTTTGCAAAAATGATGGAGTCCTATAAAAATAAACTTGCAACAAATCATCCACTTATCATGCCAATTACATTGGTGGACAATATCCATGATATCAAACTATTGGAAGTCCAGAGTTGCAAAGTGTAACAATGCTACATGTTTTCTAATATGAATTATCCAGACAAGGGTTCAAATTAGACCAAGTGTTGACTCTCCTAGAGATATGCTTGTGCGAACATGCAGAAGATATATCTCTACCGAAGATATATTTGGGTAGAAGATATATATGTTTAACTATATTTTGTAAGTTAAGCATATGCATAGCTGTGTTTTGCTCACTTTATGTACTTATTTTTTAGTATATGTATACCTAAATGCATTTACATATCTAAAAAGTTAACACTTTGGCCTTGACGTTTGTTGACTATCCAAAGTTGTATAAAATTATTTTGTCAATACACTATAGTTTCAAGATTTCTTGGTCAAAATCCTATTTACTTATTCCCTTTTCACATTGCATGGAGTCTGCACATGTATATATGTCGTGCAACCAGTACCTTACTATTATTACTTTCAACCGTTGTTCCAACAATCCATGGATAATGCTCATGCACTTGCTACTTTTGTAATTTGGCATTTCCAATGGTTCCGCACCAACAATTATAACAACATAGGTAATTTGCACGTAACCGAGTTATTTATGGCACCTTGATTTGCTCCGATTTGAAAAAAAAACCAAAGTTACTTACTGATTGTGAAAAGTAAATATGACCTACTTGATTATTAAAGGCAAGGACAAGACCCTAGGTTATATGATAAATATGACCTACCACTCCATTAAAACTGTCAAATTTGACCTAGGGTTTAGTTTTAAAATTCCAAGCATCAAAGTTCCACCTTTGCAACAACTATATGTTATGGTATCACCATTTGTAACTTTCTTAGCACCAACTATGTGTTTAAGAAATATCACACATTCCTAAAGCTAGCATATTGACTTACTTTGCAAATGTAAAATGCTAATTTAATGCATTTCTCATATAAAAATCTGCTGCACATGCACTATTCTTCGAAATTACTTGGTGGAAATCCTTTTTACTTAGCTTCTTTTCACATTTCACAAAGTGTTTTTCCATTGCGATACCCCAGACACCATGCACCTATATCTTCTGCATGTTCTCACTCCACACATATATATCACCCGCACAATTAGGACTTTATTAGTTTTATTTTCAACCCTTGTTTTTACAAAGTTTTATGATAAGTGTTCTTAGTTGTTTTTTACTTTATTCTTATCATTGTCTTCTTTGAATAGATAATAATGCTATTCTGCTTTATTATATGAATTATATTTTTGCAAACACTATTCATTGGCTATGCATCGTGCCGAAGATTCTATCTAACATTTGCAAAGCTCTTGCGATTAGAAGAATAAACTGTTTGTGCTAGTGGGACATTGATAAGCTCTTGTGATGCAAGAGCCCTAATGCATTTCTTGTATAAAATTTTGTTGCTGATGCATTATTCTTCAAAAATTTCTTGGTGAAAAGCCTTTTTACTTAGCCACTTTTCACATTGCAAGAATTATTTTTCCATTGTGATATCCCCAGGTAACTTGTACCTGTATCTTTGACATATTCACTCTATGCATCTATATATCACCCAAACAATCATGACTTTATTAGTTTTATTTTCAACCCTTGTGGCCACAATTCATGGTTGATCCAGGTGTAGATTCCACTTCTGCAATTTCAAATTTCCAATAGTTATGCACCGACATTCTAGCAAGCTGTGTAGTTTTCACACTAACCGAGTCATTTATGACACCTTTACTTGCCACCATTTGCAAAAAAACAAAATTTATTCACCACTTGTGTGAAGTAAATGTCGTTCTTTTCTATGAGCTGTTTAGTGGTCTCTATTTATGGTCACTTGTATTTTGTAACTAACTTATGTGTGGAAAGGATCTTTTAGTAAAAGAGACACAACCATACCCATCACAATTCTCACCGTGTGTAAATGCAATAGTTTCACAACACATAGTATAACAAATTAGGTAATTTCCACTATAACTAAATTATTTATGACAACATGATTTTCTCCAATTTACCAAGAAAGAACAACAAGTAGGTAATAGATCTCATGCAAAGCAAATGTATCTCTTTTCAATGACCTATATAATGGTTCGTATTAATGATTACCCATGTTTGAAACATAGTTCATATGTGTGGAAATGATTTTTTGGTGAACACGCACCATGCAGTTCGCTTTAAAGAAATTGGACCTCAATAATATATTATTCACAAGGTTCACCTATACCAAGCTTCATTAAAAAAGTAGGACTATCGAAAATAGAGGAAGGAAATATCCCTTTTGCGATGATACTATCAATTCAATAGCCAAGGAAGACAATAATTTCCACTGGTCTACCTTGTACCACTTGTTCTTGAACAAGTCACCAGAATAAAAGAAGAATGATAGCCTTTGGACCACATGTATCGTCAATGTTGGTTGTGTTACTGAAGTCTTCGACTTCAAAGAACTTGTAACCTGGTGTTCTCAAAGGTTCGAATCGAGAAAAAGGATGATTAAAGTAACAATGAAAACAAAGAATCCATTGGTTCTTACTATGAAAATGTTCAATAAAATGCTCCATCTTCTGTCTGCAAATAAAAATCTTCAGGTTGTGGATGCAGATTCCTTCCTGGCTTCTCAGGAAAGCGACTCCAATGTGTTGTGAGACTTTATGCTACCTTCTACAAATATTTCGACCAACCTTTCAACAATCAATATAACCTTGCTACAATAACCATACCCGAACTTTTCATCATTGTTTGCTCATGTCACTAGCTGGAAGTTGACTTCACACATACCTAGGTTAACTCTATATGTAATGTACTTCTCGTTTCACAAGGATGCTATGTTTTATTGGGAAAATGTCATATCACACGAACTTTGTCTTCATTTAAGTAACTACTTTAGCACTCAAATATTTTTCATGGTCATATATTTGGTATTTGCAATTGTCTTTTGCAATTTTTTTGAGAGTCTCCCTGTTAAGTTGATTGTTAATATACACAACGAACCAATTCAATTCTAGCACCCGGTACTATGCAAACATAAAGCACCATTTAATTTTTTCATTATTCAAGATAATTTTGTTAGATATTTTAGACACATCTTGGTTGGGTCAGAGTTTAATGTCCCCCAGATTGTCCAAGGAACACTACTTGCAGAATAACACATAAAAACAAAATTTCCTCTTGCTGATTTATTTATTGTAGCTTACCAACTATGTTTTATCCACATTTAAAACCATATTTTCATACCCATAATTATATGCAACTACAACCTTCTAAGCAAGCATGAATGCAACTAATAAAACATTCATAACAACATATAAAACCATTCAGAGACACAGATTAAGCAACACAAATTAAAATCATTAAATGTCACATAAAATAGGTAAACACTTATCTTTATAAAACATTTATGCAACCAAATGCTTGGAAAGGACATTCCACCCAACCATAGACCTACTATTCCAATTCTCAACAACATGTCACCCCGATATGGGCATAGGAATCCACAAAAGAAGGGTGCCTCTCATAGTCCTCTCACAATTCAGTATCACACGACCCACTGGTTCTCTCCTATAGCTACCCCAAATTCCCTTGAGATCTCTTCCTCTTGACCTGCCCAAACTAAGGAATGCACCCCTTCATTGTTCTCATTCTATCAACCATCCCATTTGTTTATCGGTGTCTCTCTATAACATAGGTAGCTAGGAATCTCTCAGCTGGGAACTCAAGGGATCTCACTACTAGGAAAAAACTCTAGCAAAACCAACAACAAACACTTGTTGATACAGTGAAACTCACCCAAGAGTTCACTCTTCAATCTTGATAGCCTGGACCTTCAATTTCCAGCTCCAAAATGCTCAAAAAACGCTCCATCCTACTCCTAAATTCACCCAACCTTCTTGTTCCTTCTCCCAAGATCTTCTCCCCTGTTTTCTCTTGTTGTTCATGTAAAAATTGAGTGTCTAAAAATGCTTGTTACTACCCATACAAATTTCCTTTCTTTCCCCAAGATAGTTGATGGCTCACTTTTCCCAATGCTGATTGCTTCTCCTCCATGCTTTCCAATAACTATGGGATGTGACTCTCATACCCACCCTATGACATATATGTTGGCAAATGTTTAACAGGAAGAATGTACAAAAGCTTGTTGGCATGTTGCACAGGCAGCGTAAGCTTGTCATTGATGGCAAGTACAACATTAAAGATGACAGGCAAACAGAAGACAAGTTTAGAGAGGTGAATGATCGAAAGTAGTGAGTGCACGCAGCGAGAGCCGTTAGATTTGGTGCAGAGTTGCCGACAACCGTCGGATCTGCGGAAGTTGCACGGAGGATAAGTTCCCATGAACAAGAGGAGAGGCTTCATCGGAGAATCGAGAATCGGAGTTTCACGAGTCTCGTGCACAATTACAACGAAAACTCCAAAATCGCGATATGCGATTTCGCAATTTGATCTCAGCCGTTAAAACAAGCATGAGATATGGACCGTTGATTTTCTTCATCGGAGAATCGGGGATCGAGATTTTATAATGTCCAATTCACTTGACATCAAAAACTCTGAAATCACGATATGCGATTTCGCGATTTGATCTCAGCCGTTAAAGAAAGCATGAGATATGGACCGTTGATTTACTTCATCGGAGAATCGGGGATCGGGATTTTATAATGTCCAATTCACTTGACATCGAAAACTCCGAAATCACGATATGCGATTTCGCGATTTGATCATAGCCGTTAAAGCAACATGTGATCCAGACCGTTGATTCAACTCACGAAAGCAGACCACGTCAACTAGAGACATGTGGCACAACCAGGGAATGACAGGTGTCAGGCAGATTCAACACTTCAGGCACATGTAAGTCACGAATCAGAGAGACACGTGGCAGGATCTAACACATATCAAACCACGTGTGATGTCAGCAGAGGCATCGGCGATCGGGACTTTGAAATGACAAAGTCACTTGACATCGAAAGTCTCAAAATCCCGGAGGGATCAGGACCGTCCATCTGAGGGACAAGTGTCTAAGATCAAGGCGCCGTCGACATTTTGTTCATCGGGAAATCGGGGATTCCGTTGACAAGAGTTTTGTGAAATTCAGAATCGCGATCCGCGAAACCCCGATGAGTAGGGGCCAGATGTCAGCACATCAGCAAAGGAGGATGATGGCGTAGTGGAGGCCAGCTGTCAGAGATAAGGATGCGGTCACGGGTAACGGTCATGTGAACCAGGGTCAACCAGGAGGGCTGAAGCGCATCGCGAATCAGGAAATCGTGAATTCCATGGACATAAACATTATGTCATCGTAAGTGCCGAAACTCCGATGGAGTGATATGACCAAGGTCACACGGAGACAGGTCATATGGATCATGTTCTAGCCAGGAGGGCTAGCGCACATTTTCGAGAGGTATGGTGGTGGTCACATGATCACAGGTCACATGGACCATTGTGTAGCCAGAAGGGGCTAAGGCTCGGGAAAGGAGCACATCGGGGATCGGAGAATCGGGGGTCCCGAGTACATGTGCATCTCGACACTGAAAACGCCGAAACCCCGATAGAGAGACATAAGGCTGTGGTCACAACCCTTGGTCACGGGATTTGTAAGTGACTAAAACTATGAACGCCGAGAGCGCCGAAGTCGCGATATATGAAATCCCGATTTGATCTAAACCGTTGGATCAAGTATTGATCACAAGGCTACTATTGCATGCAACAGTGAAACTGCCAGAAACCATTGATGGTTTCAACCAGAGAAGCTGAAGAGCTAACATGTTGATCTCACAGAGCACTCGAGAGGTGGAGAAGATTGGCGTGGTTGAAGCATGCAGAGGAATGGAGAACATTGCATGCACAAAGTGCACATAAGCTATAAATACACGGTACAGAGAAGAGATTTGGTTGTTGTTGCTGTTGGAATTTGCGGTTGGTATTGGTGGTTGCTGTTGCTATGGGAGTTGGCAGTGAGTGTCGCTGGTGAAGGTGATTCATGTGCGAAGAAGAAGGAGAGAACAACAGCTGAAGTCAAGGGAAGAGGATCTGTGCAATAAATGGGTATGGTGCACAGAGCTTAAACGGAGAAGAACAGACAACGCAAGTGAGATGAGCATAAAGGCAATGAGGCAGACAGAGAAACGAAATGAAGCAGAACAGTTATAAGTCAGGTAAGTCATCTTCGAACATCAAATCACTGCAATAAATTCAGTAGAAAAGATTTATATTTCAGGGTGGTTGGGAGGAGCTAGGGAGGACTGGTGTCCTCAAAAGTTTAGGTGGGTGCTTGAACACAGGGAGTTGGTGCTTCCTTCTAGTTGGTGCTAGAGAAACCAGGGAGTCAGTGCTTCCTTCTAGTTGGTGCTAGAGAAAAC
>JASDQU010013695.1:60719-70945 GCA_032191745.1 Picea mariana
TTTCCCCCTTAAAGTGGATTGTTATTCATTGAATTTTTATCATTCTCAAGGCATCAGTTTGTAACATTTGGTTTCATAGCAGATCCTAGGGTTTTGTTGCTTCAAGTGGGTCACCTTTGCATTTTTTCTATAAATTTTTTTGGGATGCTTCAGAAAGAAAAATTTGGAGGTTAATTATGAGACATATCAAAGTACCTCTAGTAAAACTTCCAGGTTCTGGTTCATTATACTTTTGGATATACAGCCTATGGAAGATGGGTATTTTTACGCATCCTCAATTCAATTTTAAACAATTCATTTTGGGATTTTTCGTTGTAAATTTTTTTATGGGATGTTTCATATAGTGAATTTTTATGGAGACTTAAGAGAAATTTCATAGTACAGGTTGTCAAAATTTTAGGTTCTAGTTTTCTATATGTTTGGATATATAGTCCATAGAAGATAAGGTTTGGGACTAAACCTAAAATCAGTTATCCTGGCATTTTGCTGTAATTTTTTTTTATTGAGGTTTCAAACACTAAAATTTTCAAAATCTCGAGTTGACACAATGAAGTACATGTGGAAAATTTTTCATATTTTGAATCATTATATTTTATGATATATTTCTTATGAAATTTAGGGTTTTTGCACATGTTATTTTCTAGTGATTTTAAGAGCATGTCCATGGTTAGAAAGCTCATTTAAAAAAAACTTAAATATTTTTTCTATAGATCCAAAGAAAGATCCAAAAATTACTTCACCAATTAAACCTCCAAAAATATCCTCCATGACCCATGAATAAAATGAGGAGATACAAAACTAGCTATCCAAATTGAACAGTCAATGAAGTGAATGATAGGTCAATGAAAAAGGTTGATTTGATGAATACTCAAATAGAAATGGAAATGAAGATGGATGAAAATAAAGAAATGATGGAAAGGAATATGGATTAAAGTAAGGAATAGATGAAAACAATGATGGAACAAAAGATTAAACAGAAGCCTTAAATGAGGGGTTTCCTAAAATTGATAAGGTGTTTGAAGGGACTCATGAAAATAAAGGTAGTATTCAGGTTGAACAACTTTTCAATAATAAGAATTTTCAAAGGGGATTTAAATACAATAATGGAGTTACTTATGGATGGTCTCCAAAAGGCGTGAACCTTCCCAAGGTTGAATTAAGGAAGTTTTATGGAACAAAGGTATTTACATGGGTGAACCAAATAGACAAATATTTTAAACTGCATAATATTATGGATGATAACCAAAGGATTCACATAGCAACTTTGAACTTTGAGATAAAACCATATCAATGGTATCAATGGGTAGTCAAAATTAATGTCCCTCCTTATCATTATACTTGGGGTTTATTTACAAGAGACTTAGAAGCACAATATGGGAAAGTTTGGGAACATGAATACTTCAGTCAATTGACAAGAATCAAGCACTTAGGTGATATTGAAAATTATGATTCATAATTTTAGGTATTGGCCACAAGGGTGGATGACATAAGTTATGAAAAATTGTTGGAAACTTACATGTGTGGATTAAAACAAGACATTAAACAGAGATTTTCCTAAAACATCTCAAAATATTATGGGAGTTGTGCAATTTGCACGTCATATTCAAGCCAAGAATAAGGATACACACAAGGCTACCATTGGAGCATACATATTTAGTAAATATCATTTTGGGGTTCATAGTACAACCATACCTCAACCAACAACGTTGAAACCTCAACAAATGGATGAAATAAGAGAAAAGGGATTGTGTTTCAATTGTGACAAAAAGTATAGTAAGGGGCATAAATGGGATGAAAAAAATAAAATTACATGGAATGTGAAGAGGAAGAAGATCAAGAATTGGAACCATCACAAGATATATATATATATATATATATATATATATATATATATATATATATATATATATTGAAGAGACTACTCCAACGATATCTTGTCATGCATTGGATGGCATTAGTACTCAACAAACCCTCAAGATACAAGGATACATCAAAAATAAAAATCTAACAGTGTTGATTGACTATGGTAGTACCCATAAATTCATCAATTACAAATTAAAAAAAGATCTCAATTTATTTGTATTCCCAACACTAGAGTTTCAAGTAATGATTGTATATGGAGGCACCATAGATTGTTTTGGGAAGTGCCATAGTATTAAGCTCAATATGAGTGGGTATTTTTTGTATAGTCCCATGATTTTGAACCAAATGGGTGGTGTTGATGTTGTAGTGATCCAAAAATGATCAAGAGAAGGCTAAGAACAACTCAGAACTCACTGAGGCAACTCAGGATGCTCATAATGTCTTCAACGGACAAAGAAAGGGTGAAAATGAAAAGTTCCCAAAACTTAGTTAAAATGCCATGGTCGCGAAGAGCGCTTCACAAGATTTCTAACAATGCAAACAGTTCGTCAAACGTAGCTCGTATGAAAAAGATATAAGCGATCAAATTTCAGGTCAAACTTGGTCAAAAAAGTCAAAAGGTCAAGGTGACATGTGTCACCACTACAAGGGTGACACGTGGCACATCCATATAGGGAGAGTTGGTACAAGGTTCCAGGTATATGTTGTAGATTCTTACAGGTAGATGTGGCAGATTAAGTGTCCAGTCTCCGGTTGACACGTGGCAGAGGACAGCCAATGAGAGGTTGCCACATGGAAACCCCCCATTGGCCTCTTACAATATAGTTTATTAAAAAAATATTGGAGCCGACAGGATTCAAACCCCTAACCTCTTAGCCCAAAGGCCTTACAACTCTGTGCTAGCCAACATACCACTATATAGTTCTTGTTTATAATATGACAAGAATATTATTTAAGTTTAATGTTTTATGTGGGCGAAAAAGGAAAGGGGCTTGGACTTCGGCCCAACCCTTGGTTATATGTTAATCCACGTGACCACCCACCACATATGGCATATCCTCCATATTCTCCACCGCATATTCCAATCGCCACCCGCCAAATATAACATCTCCACCGAATTAACCAACCACCAAACCTCTGCTAGAATCTCTGCTAACTAAATAGAAAATTGCCAAAAGTATGTTGCAAACCATGTGTTAAAATAAAGGTCTGTGGGATTTGACCCTGAAACCTCCTCCAACCAAATCCTTAACTTAGCCTTCACTAACCACTCTGCCAACCAACTCATTTATGCATAGCTGCCAAATTTTTGAATAAAAAGAGGCCTCTGCCAGTGTACGGAACAAAGGAGAACCAAGAGTGTGCCCGTACCTATTTTTGCATGGATTTCGAGACACGGAATGCATTTTGAGATTTTTCCATTCATTTATTGCAGGAGAAATGACACAAAAACCAAGGTAGGGGTGTCTCTTGGGCCTAAAAGTGTCTGACTCAGATCAAGGCATGGAGATAGTCATTTTTAGGTAATTCTACACCACGAACGTAGTGGTGATGTTAGTTTTCTGATTTGAGAAAATATTCTTTAGCTTAACTCCAGAGTGAGTTATACTTATGTATTTTTCCCAATTCTTTTTTGGAGTTAATAAAAAGACCTACCCATTTGAGAGCATGCCCTGGAGACGTAGTCCACTAGGGACGAACTTCATTATCAAGTTTTTGCATTCATATTTCATGCTTATGTATCTTTCCTTTTGATATTTTCCTTCTTTATGGTGTACTTTAGTTTATGCTCATTTTATACAATTCTTTAATAAGTCACATGATGAAAATATCCCTGATCATGTTGGTATCAAAGCAGTCGTCTTTGACTTGAATTGTTGAGTATGATTCTTACTAGGGCCAAGCATAAGTAGGGTGAAGAAACTCTTAAGACTTTCAATCCCGAAGTTGGTCGTGCATCCCGAAGGATGAAGATGGCAGAAGAGGAAAAGCGTGATCAACAAGAGAAAAAATTTCACATGGTCTTCTATTGCATGTCAGACATGGTTGAGAAAATGTATGGAGATTATGAGAAGAGGATGAAGAAGAAAGGAAAGAAAAAGGAAGCACCACCAGATGATGATGCTTCGGTAAACCAAGGGGCTGGAGGAGGTCCTCCTGAGCCTCCAACTTCGCCTTCAAGTTCTAGTTCTTCTTCCTCTAAGAATTCTCATCACTCTCAGCATTCTAACCATAAATCCTCTTTTAAGAAACCATTATTAAATATTGATGTAAAGTTTTCTTTACCTATGTTTAATGGAGATGTTAATCCTGAAAAAATAGCTAATTGGATCCGAGAGGTTGAAGTATATTTTCGTGTTCAACATATTTATGAAGAGGAAGTTAAAGTGAAATTGGCTTCTCTTCGGTTGGAAGGCACCACTCTCATATGGAGGGAGAGCAAGATACATGATAGAATTAAGTTTGGTAATCTTCTTTCCTCATGGTTAGAATTTAAAACAGAGATAAGGAAGCAATTATATCCATTAGGGAATTTACATAAAGCAATGATGGAATGGAAAACTTTAAGACAAGGTAAAGGTCAAACTGTACAAAGTTTCACAGAATAATTTAGGAAGAAAACTCTAGCATTGAAAATTACTTTGGATTCTTATGAAACTTTAATGAAGGATATTGGTGCACTTCACAGTTATATTCATCATTATTTACTCTTGTTTAACCCCACTAGTCTTGACGAAGTTTGTGTGCAGGCCACTCACCTTGAGAATAGGGGAAAATATGTTCAAGAAGATCCCATGAAGAAACCTTCCAATTTTCCAAAAAATACTTTCAAGAAGTTCAAAATGAAGGACAAGAAGACCACTATAGTAACGAGAGAAGGAGGAAAACCATCTTCCACTCATTGCAAGAAAAGCGGTTACGGTGAAGAACAATGTTGGAAATTGCATTCAAAAAAGAAACTAAAACATTTCGGTGGAAAGGGGAAGACAAAGACCGTTTCTATAGTGCAACAAGATCTTGGTTCCGATTCAGGAGATGAAGGAAAGATCAGATCATAGCGGTTGCAGTACAAGGTAAATATTTTCTTCATGCTAGTTCAAGTTCCAATGATGAAGATCATATTGATGAATGAAAGAGGAATGAGTTATTTCATATAAGAGTTGTATTTAAAGTCACTAAGATAGATACATTATTCGATATGGGTTCCCAAGTAAAATTAATATCTGAAGCACTTGTCAAGAAGATGGGTCTTGTAACGAAACCACATCCAAAGCCTTACCCTCTTGGTTGGGTATGTGATAAAGAAAAACTTAATGTCACCAAACAATGTAGGGTCAGATTTGGTATTGCTTCAAATTTGATTGATGAAGTGGATTTGGATGTTGTACCACTTGATATATGTGGCATAGTGTTGGGGAGTCCTTATATTTATGATAGAAGATATGTCTTCTTTCGTCATGAGAAAAAATACCACCTTACTAAAGGGGGAGTGGAATATATTGTTAGATCTCACAACATGAGGGTAAATACGACACTTGTTAGTGCATGGAAAATGAAAAGACTCATAACCACTAAGAGGCAGACAACCCGCACTGAGTATTTGTTGTCCAAATTGAAATTCCACAAGTTTAGAAAAGTGGAACAACACAATATTCTAAAGGATTTCTAAATGAAGAATATGTGTTGCATGCACCTAATGATCTCCCTCATGCAGAATTGAAAAGGTGTTCGAGGGTCGAGGTTGGAAATAATGAGTGGATGTTGGAGGAGCCAGGTGACCGGAACAATATTTGATGAGGACTATGAATGGTGGTCAAGCATAGGCTCAGTAAAAGATCATGCTAACCAAGAAATGAGTCGAAGAATTTAATTGGCCACTTCATAGATCAATAGTTCACCAAGCTGCAATTTGAAGGTATAAGAGATATGTACTCATGGTCGTCAAAGAGAAAGATGTTGGGACATCCAACGCTTTCCAAGGATGTGATCCATCTCATAAAAAGGAATTAATTGATATTGTTTCTAAGTATGATGATATTTTCAAGAACCAGATAGATTACCTCCTAAGAGGGAAATCCAACATGAGATACATCTTCAATATGATTCTCCTCTTCCTACTGTGGGCATGTACACGATGTCAGTTGTGGAGATGACAGATATCAAGAAGCAGGTACAGGGTGTATTGGATCAAGGGGTCATCAGGCCAAGTTCATCTCCTTGTGGTTATTCGATCGTGATGGTGCCAAAGAAAGATGGCACATGGAAAATGTCTATCGATTACCAGGATTTGAATAAAATCATGGTAAAAAATTGATACCATCTTCCTCGTATAGATGATTTACTTGATCAGTTGAAGAATGTTGTTTATTTCACTAAGTTTGATTTACGCAGTGGATATCATCAAATAAGGGTCGCAGAATAGGATGCATGGAAGACTGCCTTTAAAACAAAACATGGATTGTTTGAGTGGTTAGTTATGTCGTTTGGTCTTTGTAATGCTATGACAACTTTCATTCATGTGATGAATGAGGTATTCGGGCCTTTCCTAGATGACTTTGTGATTGTGTATTTAGATGAAATTCTTGTTTTTAGTGGGACTTGGGATGAACATGTAAGTAATGTAAAGCAAGTATTAGATACTTTGCAAAGGGAAAAGTTGTATGTGAAAATTTCTAAATGTGAATTTGGAAAGACTACACTTGTATACTTAGGTCATATCATGGGAGGAGGACAATTGCAAATTGATCCTTCCAAAATTAAAGTAATTGTAAAATGGCCTGAGCCAAAAAGTGTAACCGAGATCTAGAGCTTCTTGGGTGAAGTCCAGTATTGGATGAGATTCATTCCCAACTTCTCCTTTGCAAAATCTCCTTTGCATGCCTTAACTAGTGTGAAGAACAATTTTAAGTGGGAAGGAAAGAAAAAAAAAGATGTCAACATTTTGAAGGAGAAGATCAGTACCACACTAGTATTAGCATTGATGAATCTTCAACATTTGTTCGAGATCGAGATAGATTCCAGTGGATACGCCATGGGTGCGGTATTGATGCAATATTGTAAGACTATCTGTTACCACTCCAAGACTTTTAACCAAGATGTTGTTAACTATCCTCCATATGATAAAGAGTTGTATGCATTAGTTCAGAGCATAAAGAAATGGAAGCACTACTTGTTAGGGAAGGAAACCATAATACATACAGATCACTAGACCTTATAGTATCTTCAAGCACAGACCAAACTGCAACAATCTCAACACTACAAATGGATGGGTTTTCTACAACAATTTCATTTGGTAATCAAGTACAAGAAGGGTACAAGTAACAAGGTAGCTGATATGATTTCTAGACCTCTTATTGTTGCTTCTATTATTTTGAAGAATACTTCTTTATCTCATGATAGATATGTAGAACAATATGCCATCGATGAATATTTTGAAGAAGTATATGAGAAGCTAACCCATGGTGCACATGCAGAGAACTATTGTCTGTAGGGAAAATTACTCTATCATCTTGGGAAGCTATGTATTCCTACAAGTGAACGAGCCCATGTAATAAGAGAAGCTCATACTTCTCTTGTGTCTGGACATTTTGGGGTAGGAAAAACTATGGCTCATTTTCATAGGTTTTGTTACTGGCCTCAGATGAAAGAAATTGTAACTAAATATGTAAAGGGGTCTGTGATGTGTTCTACTTGTAATCCCACTAATAGAAAATTGGGGCTATACTCACCACTTCATGTTCCATCCCATCCATGGGAAATCATTTCCATGGATTTTGTAGGGGTTTTACCAATTACCAAAGGGGGTCATGATTATTGGTATGTCGTAGTGGATAGGTTCAACAAGATGTGTATCTTGATGCCATGTAAAAATCATATCACTATTGAGAAGACTGCTAATCTCTTCTTTCAGTATCTTTGGGTTCACTTTAGGTTACCCATGTCTAATGTCTTAGATCAAGATACTCGATTCCTTGGGGATTTTTGGACTAGCTTGTTGAGAATGATGGACACCAAATTGAAGAGGAGCAATTCTTTCCATCCACAGACCAACGAACAGACAGAGGTGGTAAACATAACAGTGGTACTTTTTCTTCGAGGCTACTGCAACAAGCATCGTAAGTTATGGGATGAATAGATACCCTATGTACAACATGCTTATAACCAAGATTTACATTCATCCACTTAGAGTTCAATTTGAGGCATGTTTTGGGTACCTACAAAAGGTTCCTTTGGACTTGATGTATGGGAGAGATGTTGATGTGAATGAAGACTGAACATAGGACAGAGACTGCAAGTTCATCCAGAGGATTCAACTAATACACTAGGAAGTCAGGGAATAGTTGGATAAGAGTCAATCATAGTATAAATCTCGGCATGACAAGCAGAGGGTTGATCATCAGTTCCAGGCTGGAGATCGGGTATGGCTTCACATCAACAAGGAACGATTGAAGGGTGAAGGAAAGAAACTCAAGCCCGTCCGATATGGACCCTTCACTATCTTGGAGAAAAGCGACACTAATGTTTTTCATTTAGATCTTCCAAATTATATGCAGATTTACTCTGTTGTGAACGTAGAGAACTTGAAAAAATTTTAGCCTCCCATGATCATGGATCAAGATGAGGAATTTTCAATACCTTCAGTTGATGAGTTTGCATGTGAGTACTTGGATGAGTTACAGGAAGATATCATCCTGGACAGAAGGACGAGGACTTCATGCAAGGGTGATGTGGATTATCTTCAAGTAGGATTAAAGGGCACACNTATGTGGATTATCTTCAAGTAGGATTAAAGGGCACACATCCAAGCAAGGCAAAGTGGATTGAGAAGGAAAAAGTGAGGGGACTCTTCCCTCACTTACCATTTGATTGATGAAATCTTTTGGTAGTCCAAAAATCTCTCACTAGGAAGGCGTGATCCAAAAAGGATCCAAAGAAGGCTAAGAACAACTTAGAACTCACAGAGGCAACTCAAGACACTTAGAATGGCTTCAACAGAAAGATAAAGGGAGAAAATTCAAAGCTCTCAAAACTCAGTTATAATGGCATGGTCATGAAGAGCACATCGCAAGATTTCTAACGATGCAAACAGTTCGTCAAACAGAGCTTGTATGAAAAAGATATAAGCGGTCAAATTTTAGGTCAAACTTGGTCAAAAAAGTCAAAAGGTCAAGGTGACACGTGTCACCACTGAAAGGGTGAGACATGGCACTTCCTTACAGGGAGATGTGGTAGAAGGTTCCAGGTATACGTGGCATATTCTTACAGGTACACGTGGAAGATTAAGTGTCCAGACTCCGATTGACACATGGTAGAGGATAACCAATGAGAGGTTGCCACGTGGAAACCCACCATTAGCCTCTTACATTACAGTTTATTTAAAAAATATTGGAGCTGAAGGGAGTCAAACCCTTAACCTCCTAGCCCAAAGGCCTTACAACTCCGCGCTAGCCAACATACCACTATATAGTTCTTGTTTATAATATGACGAGAATATTATTTAAGTTAATTGTTTTATGTGGGTGGAAAAGGAAAGGGGCTAGGCCTTTAGCCCAGCCGTTGGTTATATTTTAATCTACATGACCACCCACCACATATTGCATACCTACCATATTCTCTGTTGCATATTCCAACCGCCGCCTGCCAAATATAACATCTCCACCGAATTAACCAACCACCAAACCTCCACCATAATCTTCACTAGCTAAATAGAAAACTGCCAAAAGTTTGTTGCAAACCATGTGTTAAAATGGAGGTCCATGGGATTCAACCTTGGAACCTCTGCCAACCAAAGCCTTAACTTAGCCTCCGCTAACCACTCTGCCAACCAACTCATTTATGCATAACAACCAATTTTTTGTATAAAAAAAGGCCTTCGCCATTGTACGGGAAAAAGGAGAACCAAGAGCATGAATGTACGGATTTTGGCATGGATTTTGAGATAGGGCACACATTTCAAGATTTTCCCAGTCATTTATTATAGGAGCAGTGGCACAAAAACCGAGGCAAGGGTGTCTCTTGGGCCTAAAAGTGTCAAACTCAGATCGAGGCATGGAGACAATCATTTTTAGGTAATTCGACGCCACGAACGCAGTGGTGATGTTAGTTTTCTGATCTGAGAAAAGATTTCGTAGCTTAACTCCATAATGAGGTATACTTATGTATTTTGCCCAATTCTTTTGTGGATTTAATAAAAAGACCTACCCATTTGAGAGCAAGACCTAGAGACATAGTCCACAAGGGATGAACTTCGTTATCAAGTTTTTGCATTCATATTTCATGCTTATGTCTCTTTCCTTTTGAGTGTTTCCTTCTTTATGGTGTACTTTAGTTTATGCTCATTGTATACAATTCTTTAATAAGTC
>JASDQU010013695.1:110232-121617 GCA_032191745.1 Picea mariana
TCTAACCATAAATCCTCTTTTAAGAAACCATTATTAAATCTTGATGTAAAGTTTTCTTTACCTATGTTTAATGGAGGTGTTAATCCTGAAAAACTAGATAATTGGATCTGAGAGGTTGAAGTATATTTTCGTGTTCAACATATTTATGAAGAGGGAGTTAAAGTGAAATTGGCTTCTCTTCAGTTGGAAGGCACTGCTCTCATATGGAGGGAGAGCAAGATATAGGATAGAAGTAAGTGCAGTAATCTTCTTTCCTCATGGTTAGAATTTAAAACATAGATAAGGAAGCAATTATATCCATTAGGGAATTTACATAAAGCAATGATGGAATGGAAAACTTTAAGACAAGGTAAAGGTCAAACTATACAAAGTTTCACAGAATAATTTAGGAAGAAATCTCTAGCATTGAAAATTACTTTGGATTCTTATGAAACTTTAATGAAGGATATTGGTGCACTTCACAGTTATATTCATCATACTTTACTCTTGTTTAACCCCACTAGTCTTGACGAAGTTTGTGTGCAAGCCACTCACCTTGAGAATAGGGGGAAATATGTTTAAGAAGATCCCATGAAGAAACCTTCCAATTTTCCAAAAAATACTTTCAAGAAGTTCAAAATGAAGGACAAGAAGACCACTACAGTAACGAGAGAAGGAGGAAAACCATCTTGCACTCATTGCAAGAAAAGTGGTTACGATGAAGAACACTGTTGGAAATTGCATTCAAAAAAGAAATTGAAACATTTCGATGGAAAGGGGAAGACAAAGACCGTTGCTACAGTGAAACATGATCTTGGTTCTGATTCGGGAGATGAAGGAAAGATCACAACGGTTGGAGTACAAGGTAAAGATTTTCTTCATGCTAGTTCAAGTTCCAATGATGAAGATCATATTGATGAACGAAAGAGGAATGAGTTATTTCATATAAGAGTTGTATCTAAAGTCACTAAGATAGATACATTATTCGATTTGGGTTCCCAAGTAAACTTAATATCTGAATCACTTGTCAAGAAGATGGGTCTTGTAACGAAACCACATCCAAAGCCTTACCCTCTTGGTTGGGTATGTGATAAAGAAAAACTTAATGTCACCAAACAATGTAGGGTCAGATTTGGCATTGCTTAAAAGTTGATTGATGAAGTGGATTTGGATTTTGTACCACTTGATATATGTAGCATAGTGTTGGGGAGTCCTTATATTTATGATATAAAATCTATCTTATTTCGTCATGAGAAAAAATACCACCTTACTAAAGGGGGAGTGGAATATATTGTTAGAGCTCACAACATGAGGGTAAATATGACACTTGTTAGTGCCGGGAAAATGAAAAGACTCATAACCACTAATAAGAGATATGTACTCATGGTCATCAAAGAGAAAGATGTTGGGACATCCGACGCTTTCCAAGGATGTGATCCATCTCATAAAAAGGAATTAATTGATATTGTTTCTAAGTATGATGATATTTTTCAAGAACCAGATGGATTACCTCCTAAGAGGGAAATCCAACATGAGATACATCTTCAATATGATTCTCCTCTTCCTAATGTGGGAATGTACACGATGTAAGTTGTGGAGATGACAGATATCAAGAAGCAAGTACAGGGCATATTGGATCAAGGGGTCATCAGGTCGAGTTCATCTCCTTGTGGTTATTCGATCGTGATGGTGCCAAAGAAAGATGGCACATGGAAAATGTGTGTCGATTACCAGGATTTGAATAAAATCATGGTAAAAAATCGATACCCTCTTCCTCGTATAGATGATTTACTTGATCAGTTGAAGAATGTTGTCTATTTCACTAAGTTTGATTTACGCAGTGGATATCATCAAATAAGGGTCACAAAATAGGATGCATGGAAGACTTCCTTTAAAAAAAAACATGGATTGTTTGAGTGGTTAGTTATGTCGTTTGGTCTTTGTAATGATATGACAACTTTCATGCATGTGATGAATGAGGTATTCAGGCCTTTCCTAGATGACTTTGTGATTGTGTATTTAGATGACATTCTTGTTTTTAGCGCGACTTGGGATGAACATGTAAGGAATGTAAAGCAGGTATTAGATACTTTGCAAAGGGAAAAGTTGTATGTGAAAATGTCTAAATGTGAATTTGGAAAGACTACACTTGTATACTTAGGTCGTATCATGGGAGGAGGACAATTGCAAATTGATCCTTCCAAAATTAAAGTAATTGTAAAATGGCCTGAGCCAAAAAGTGTAACAAAGATCCGAAGCGTCTTGGGTGAAGTCCAGTATTGGATGAGATTCATTCCCAACTTATCCTTTACAAAATCTCCTCTACATGCCTTAACTAGTGTGAAGAACACTTTTCAGTGGGAAGGAAAGAAAAAAAAAGATTTCAACATTTTGAAGGAGAAGATCAGTACCGCACCAGTATTAGCACTGCTGAATCTTCAACATTTGTTTGATATCGAGACAGATTCCAGTGGATACGCCATGGGTACGGTATTGATGCAATATTGTAAGACTATCTTTACCACTCCGAGACTTTTAACCAAGATGTTGTTAACTATCCTCCATATGATAAAGATTTTTATGCATTAGTTCAGAGCGTAAAGAAATGGAAGCACTACTTGTTAGGGAAGGAAACCATAATACATACAGATCACCAGCCCTTATAGTATCTTCAAGCATAGACCAAACTACAACAATCTCAACACTACAAATGGATGGGTTTTCTACAACAATTTCATTTGGTAATCTAGTACAAGAAGGGTACAAGTAACAAGGTAGATGATATGCTTTCTAGACCTCCTATTGTTGCTTCTATTATTTTAAAGAATACTTCTTTATCTCATGATAGATATGTAGAACAATATGCCATCGATGAATATTTTAAAGAAGTATATGAGAAGCTAACCCATGGTGCATAGGCAGAGAACTATTGTCTGTAGGGAAAATTACTCTATCATCTTGGGAAGCTATGTATTCCTACAAGTGAATGAGTCCATGTAATAAGAGAAGCTCATACTTCTCTTGTGTCTAGACATTTTGGGGTAGGAAAAACTATGGCTCATTTTCATAGGTTTTGTTACTGGCCTCAGATGAAAGAAATTGTAACTAAATATGTAAAGGGGTATGTGATGTGTTCTACTTGTAATCCCACTAATAGAAAATTGGGGCTATACTACTCACCACTTCATGTTCCATCCCATCCATGGGAAATCATTTCCATGGATTTTGTAGGGGGTTTACCAATTAACAAAGGGGGTCATGATTATTGGTATGTCGTAGTGGATAGGTTCAACAAGATGTGTATCTTGATGCCAGGTAAAAAGCATATCACTGTTGAGAAGACTGCTAATCTCTTCTTTCAGTATGTTTGGGTTCACTTTGGGTTACCCACGTCCAATGTCTCAGATCAAGATACTTGATTCCTTGGGGATTTTTGGACTAGCTTATGGAGAATGATGGACACCAAAATGAAGAGGAGCACTTCTTTCCATCCACAGACCAACGAACAGACAGAGGTGGTAAACATAACACTGGTACTTTTTCTTCGAGGCTACTGCAACAAGCATCGTAAGTTATGGGATGAATAGATAACCTATGTGAAACATGCTTATAACCAAGATTTACATTCATCCACTTAGAGTTCACATTTGAGGCATGTTTTGGGTACCTACAAAAGGTTCCTTTGAACTTGATGTATGGGAGAGATGCAGATGTGAATGAAGAACGAACATAGGACAGAGACTACAAGTTCATCCAAAAGATTCAACTGATACACCAAGAATTCAGGGAATAGTTGGATAAGAGTCAATCACATTATAAATCTCGGCATGACGAGCACAGGGTTGATCATCAGTTCCAGGTTGGATACCGGGTATGGCTTCACATCAACAAGGAACGATTGAAGGGTGAAGAAAAGAAACTCAAGCCCATCCGATATGGACCCTTCACTATCTTGGAGAAAAGCGACACTAATGTTTTTCATTCAGATCTTCCAAATTATATGCAGATTTACTCCGTTGTGAACGTAGAGAACTTGAAAATTTTTTAGCCTCCCATGATCATGGATCAGGATGAGGAATTTTCAATAACTTCAATTGATGAGTTTGCACCTGAGTACTTGGATGAGTTACAGGAAGATATCATCCTCGACAGAAGGACGAGGACTTCACGCAAGGGTGATGTGGACTATCTCTGAGTAGGATTAAAGGGCACACATCCAAGCAAGGCAAAGTGGATTGAGAAGGAAAAAGTGAGGGGACTCTTCCCTCACTTACCATTTGATTGATGAAATCTTTTGGTGGTCCAAAAATCTTTCACTAGGAAGGTGTGATCCAAAAAGAATACAGAGAAGGCTAAGAACAACTCAGAACTCACAGAGGCAACTCAAGACGCTTAGAATGGCTTCAATAGAAAGATAAAGGGAGAAAATTCAAAGTTCTCAAAACTTAGTTAAAATGGCATGGTCATGAAGAGTGTGTCACAAGACTTCTAATGATGCAAATGGTTCGTCAAACAGAGCTTGTATGAAAAAGATATAAGTGATCAAATTTCAGGTCAAACTTGGTCAAAAAAGTCAAAAGGTCAAGGTGACATGTGTCACCACTGAAAGGGTGACACATGGCACTTCCTTACAGGGAGATGTGGTACAAGGTTCCAGGTATATGTGGCATATTCTTACAGGTACATGTGGCAGATTAAGTGTCCAGTCTCCGATTGACACATGGTAGAGGAAAACCAATGAGAGGTTGCCACGTGGCAACCCACCATTAGCCTCTTATAGTACATTTTATTAAAAAAATATTGGAGCTGAAGGGATTCAAACCCTTAACCTCCTAGCCCAAAGGCCTTACAACTCCATGCTAGCCAACATAACACTATATAGTTCTTGTTTATAATATGACGAGAATATTATTTAAGTTTAATGTTTTATGTGGGAAGAAAAGGAAAGGGGCTAGGCCTTCAGCCCAACCCTTGGTTATATTTTAATCCACGCGACCACCTACCACATATTGAATACCTGCCATATTCTCCGCCACATATTCCAATCATCGCCCGCCAAATATAGCATCTCCACTGAATTAACCAACCACCAAACCTCCACCATAATATCCGCTAACTAAATAGAAAACTGCCAAAAGTTTGTTTCAAACCATGTGTTAAAACGGAAGTCCGTGGGATTCAACCCTGGAACCTCTGCCAACCAAAGCCTTAACTTAGCCTCTGCCAACCAACTCATTTATGCATAACAGCCAAATTTTTGTATAAAAAAAGGCCTTCGCCATTGTACAAGACAAAGGAGAACCAAGAGCACACCCCTACAGATTTTGGCATGGATTTTGAGACAGGGCACACATTTCAATATTTTCCCAGTCATTTATTGTAGGAGCAGTGGCACAAAAATCGAGGCAAGGGTGTCTCTTGGGCCTAAAAGTGTCAGACTCGGATCGAGGCATGGAGACAATCATTTTTAGGTAATACGACACCATGAACATAGTGGTGATGTTAGTTTTCTGATTGAGAAAAGATTTTGTAGCTTAACTCCATAATGAGGTATACTTATGTATTTTTCCCAATTCTTTTGTGGATTTAATAAAAAGACCTACCCATTTGAGAGAAATACCCGGAGACATTGTCCACAAGGGATGAACTTCGTTATCAAGTTTTTGCATTCATATTTCATGCTTATGTCTCTTTCTTTTTGAGTGTTTCCTTCTTTATGGTGTACTTTAGTTTATGCTCATTGTATACAATTATTTAATAAGTCACTGAACGAAAAGATCCTGGATCATGTAGTAGGGGTCCAATTTTTATAATCATTGGGAACAATGGCCCTTAATTTTGAAGATGATTTCATGATATTTTCCTCAGAAGGAAAGGAAATTGATCTTAGAGGTATCCAAGTGAAACTCTGTTAGGTGATAAGCTCTAATAGCATGACAAAATTACTCAAAAAGGGACACCATGGTGTAATTGCACAAGTTTGTTCACTAGATGTTCAAACATTTATATCCTTTTCTCTAGTGGATCTGCAAATACTTATCAACAATCATTCCAAGATGTTTGGAGAGATTCCTAAGGGTGTTTAACCTTCTCAAGATCATGACCATGCTATTCATTTGCAGCCAGGAAGTGTAACACCTAACATTAGGCCTTACAAGTATCCACATGCACAAAAGAGTGATATTGAGTGTATGATCCAAGAAATGTTAGAGGCAGAAATCATTCAGACTAGACAAAGTTATTTCTATTCATGAGTAGTGATGGTTACAAAGAAGGATGGTTCATGGTGTATGTGTCTAAATTATATAAAACTCAACCAAATCACCCTCAAATATGAGTTTCCTATTTCTATCATTGATGAATTATTATATGAATTGCATTGAACAAATTTCTTTACTAATTTGGATCTTCATTCGGGATATCATCAAATTAGAATGAGGCATCAAGACATTCCAAATACAACCTTTGGAACACACGAAGGTCATTATGATTTTTTGGTTATGCCTTTTGGACTTACTAATTCACCTTGAACATTTCAAATCTTAATGAATTCTATTTTCAAACCCTTCCTTAGAAAATTTATGTTAGCATTTTTTGATGACATACTAGTGTACAAAATTATTTGGAAGAGCATGTAAAACATGTTGACAGAGTATTATAGCTTTTGGAAGAGCAACAACTTTATGCAAAGCCTTCCAAGTGAGATTTTGGGGTTCAAGAAGTGGAATATTTGGGTCATATTGTATCTCATGAAGGTGTAAAAGTGGATCCTAACAAAATTAAATCTATGAGGGAATGGCCAATTCCAAAACCTTGAAGAAATTAGAGGATTCTTAGGAATGATAGGTTATTACCACAAGTTTGTCCAGAACTATGGTAAAATAGAGACACTTCTAAAAACATTATTAAAGAAGGAAGCAATTTCTTGGACTTAAGAAACAACAAAAGATTTTGAAAAAATTAAGGAGGATTTGTGTGCACATCCTATCCTAGCCACCTAACTTCACAAAAACATTTATTATGGAGTGTGATGCCTCAAGCCATGTCACTGGTGCAATTTTAATATAAGAAGAAGGGCCCCTTTCCTTTGAAAGCAACCAAATTAAAGGAAAAATACTCAAACCCATTTAAAAAAAATAAATGTTGGCCATACTACAAGCAATTAAGAAATGGTGCACTTACCTAATAGGAAGACACTTCAAAGTAAAAATATATCACAATATTTTGAAGTACTTTATAGAGAAACAATATCTTAATAAGAGCAACAAAATTGGGCTACAAAGATTATAGTTTATGACTTTCAAATCATCTACAAGAAAGGAAAACGTAATATTGTGGAAGATGCACTTTCAAAGAAAGAAGAGGAAACAAAGGGTGTAAATTCTAACCTTGTACAATATCTACTGCAAACAAATATTAAGAAAAAGAACAGAAAAGATACAATGGAAAATACAAACATTACACAAAGATTTTTCTCCTAGAAACCCAAACTGAGAAAACCAACATATTTTATATTCATTCATATGTCATACATTGTTTACAATACAATATACATATAGGAGCCAATGGCATCCAAAACCCTAACCCAATGAACTGGATTAGTCCAAAACCCTAATTCATTAACAGGAAATAGAAAACCATCGGCAAAAACCATGTGCCAAAAAACCACCTAAATATGTGACACGTTTCTCGAGGAACATGACACGTTTCCCTAGAAAAAAAAAATCGGGGGCGCTGCCCCCCAACCCCCTACACCCCCCTCTAACCCCCCTACATGACCGGCGCATACGCTTATACACTACTACTCGTGCAAAGAATATAACACATACCCAACAGAGTGTTCACTATGTGCTATTTCTATTTGACAATATGATTGGATGGAAGAAGAAAGCATAGAATGGAAGAAATATCAAGATATATGCACGATCATCCAACAACTACAAGAGTACCATAGTACATTAGATAAATTTGTATGGAAGAATGATTTTCTATGGTATCATGATCGCCCATATTTATGTAAGAATTCCCAAATCAAACATAAGTTCCTTCTAGAATTTAACACTTATCCTATAGGAGGACATTCATGGTTCTTGAAAACTTACCACGGGATCAAGAAGTATTTTTTCTGGGAAGGTATTAAATCAAATGTTCAAAATTTTGTGTCTGAATGTGTGGTCTACCAACAAAAGAAGAGATATATAATCAAGACTCCAGGTCTCCTACAACCATTAACTATACCAAGTCAACATTGGGAATAAGTTTTAATGGATTTTATCATAGCTTTACCCAAATCTGAAGGAAATATTGTCATGATGGTAGTAGTGGATTGACTGATAAAGTATGCTCATTTGTTCTCTCTTTATCATCCTTTTAAATCAAGTATATTAGTCGCAAAATTCATGGAAATTGTCCAAAAGCTACAAGGAGTCCCAAAGATTGTTGTAAGTGACAGAGATCCAATTTTCACTGCAAATTTTTAGATTGAATTATTTTATTTTTTAGGTACTCAATTGGCTCACAACTTATCTTACCATCCTTAATCTAATGGGAAAACTGATATTGTGAATAAATGTCTAGAAGGATATCTCTTTTGCTTCGCATCTAATAAACATACACAATGGGTCAAGTGGTTTCCCTTAGAAGAATGGTGGTACAAAAAATCCTTCAATAGTTCATAAAAAATGTCCCCATTTATGGAACTTTATGGATATCATGCTCCATCCATCACATCTCCATTGAAGCAGACTACAAAGGTTCAGGCAATGGAGGACCACATAGGGCACCAATAAAATGTTCTCAAACTATTGAAGGACAACTTTGTTATGACACAAAATAGGATGAAACCAAAAGTAGATCAACATCGAAGTGAAAGGAATTTTGAAGTAGGGGATTGGGTATTTTTGAGGCTACAACCATATAAACATATGTCCCTCAAGGAAAAAAAAAAGGAAAATAAATTAGCACCCAAATATGATGGCCCCTATAAGGTGTTGCAAAGGATTGGAAGTATGGCTTACAAATTGAAATTTTCCCCATCTTCACATCTACATCCAGTATTCCATGTTTCTTTCTTAAAGAAGGCAATCAATGACACGATCCCAATCCAAACTATTTTACTATAGATTAATAAAAAGGGGAAAATCATACTAGAAAAAAAAGTAATGCTTGAAACAAGGATTAAGTGATTGTGAAATCGATCAATTACCAACTACCTCGTCAAATGGAAGAACCTATGAGTGGAAGCAGTGACATGGGAAGATGAATTCTTCCTACAAAAACACCCGCAATTAGTCAAGTTTTGATGAAAACACTTGTTTGAAGGGGATGGAAATGTTAAGCCCTAGACAAATCCCTGTGATAAGTATAAAACCCCTCATTAACCCCTATATATTGAATTATTACAATTATAGTGTTATATATGTATGTAGGATAGAACCCTTCATTGTACCCTTCCATTATAATTTCACCCTTTGTCTCCTATATATATATATATATATATATGGAACCTTGAGTTACAAATTGGTGGAATAAGGATCAATCTCAGAAAAAATTTTATTATCTCCAGGAAGAAAATGCTCTAGGAAGATTTGAGAAAATAGAAGAACTATTCCTGTTAGAAAGAATGGTGGAAGATTCTTCGGGAATAGATTCAAAAGATCTTCATATAGAGATTCACAAACAAACAATCCAATTGGTCGAAATGTACAATGAAGATTGTATTCAGATAATCTCACATTTATTAACAAATCTAATAGGTTTTGCTTTTATAAGTGCTTATCTCATTCTGGGTAAGAATAAACTTGTCATTCTCAATTATTGGATCCAAGAATTCTTCTATAGTCTGAGCGATACAATGAAAGTTTTTCTCATTCTTTTAGCAACCGATCTATGTATTGGGTTTCATTCACCCCATGGTTGGGAACTGATGATCGATTCGATCTCCAAAAATTTTGGCTTTGCCCATAACGAACAAATAATATATGGTCTTGTTTCAACTTTTCCAGTCATCTTAGATACAATTCTAAAATATTGGATCTTCCGTCATTTCAATCATATATCTCCTTCAGTTGTAGTAATTTATCATTCAATGAATGAATAAAGAATAGGTTGTTTTCTCCGACCGAAAGAATTGAAACAAAATAATTTCTTTGTTCAGGAATTAGCTATTCCTTATATATATATATATATATATATATATATATATATATATATATATATATACCATGGAGACCTAGTCTTACGAGCATCTTATCTCATCTTGTACATTGAATATATTGTAAAAGGAGGTTTACCCCTTGAATTCGATCGTTATTGATTGAATTTTTATCATTTTCAAGGTATTTGTTCCTAACATGAACATTTATGAAGAACCCATCATGAAAATACTCTAGAATAAGTTGAGAGACTTGTACTAGGCTAAATCCATGGATAATAAACATTTTTTCTATGAAACAATCGTTCTACTTGAGAGTGGGTGATGGTGATTCTATATTAAAGAATCAAATTGTCTTTAATACCATTGTGACCTAATTTAACTCAATTGGAGAAACGATGGAAAACAAGGATTGTTGCATGAAACTTTTGTGTTCTTTTCCATATTCGGACAACTTGGTAATGGCTATTGGAAGAACTACAAATAAATTGTGCTTGATGAGGTCATGGTTTCTTTACTCTTAGAGGAGGTGAGGTGGAAGGATTCTAAATCTGCCCAAGGAGGCCTTGGATGTTCATGGAAGATCAATAGAAAAAGGTAATAAGAGGAAGAATGGTAGATCTAAGTCTCCTGGAAATTCCTAGGCAAGATGTTAGAACTAACGCAAGGTCAAGCATTTTAAAAGAGATTGCATGGAAGAGAAAAAGAAGAATAAGAAGAAAAATAATGTTTTGATGATGAGTCTGAAATTTTTTCTTAGAAGGATAATGAATATGCCTTTATTGTGGCCTTCGCTTCAAAACATGTTAGAGTGTGTGGTTGATAGACTATGGAGATTCATTCTACATGACTTCCCATTGAGAGTGGTTTTCAATGTATGAGGGATATGATGGTGGGAAGGTATACCTCAATGATAATTCTCTTCTCAGCATAGTTAGTCATGGTAGATTCTTGATTAGATTCCATGATGGAAGAATTAAGGGGATCAATGGAGTTTTCTATATTTCATGTTTGGCACATAACCTACTACCAACAATCAAACTTAATAATCTAGGTGTGCAATTTTTTTTCCCCAATTGAGGGTGTAATATGGTGTGAGGAGCTATGGTGCTTGATGAGGATGTTATAATCTTGATGAATGCACCATTCAATGCAGTAGTTTTGCAATCATTGCAGCAAAAATATCCATAGGATATACACCTTCACAATAAAAATCAATAACAAAGAGGAATGCCATATCTACTTCTCATTTC
>JASDQU010013695.1:185773-197197 GCA_032191745.1 Picea mariana
AGACTTTCTATAGATTAGTATATCATCAAAAAATATTAACACTAATTTTTGAAGGAAGGGCTTGAAAATGAAATTCATTAACCCTTGGAATGTGGAAGCTGCATTCGTAAGGCCAAAAGGCATGACCAAAAATTCATAATGGCCTTCATGAGTTCAAAATGTTGTTTTTGGGATATATGCTTCCTTCATTCTAATCTAATGATACCCTGAACGAAGATCCAACTTTGTGAAGTATATTTCTCCATGTAGTTCATCTAACAATTCATCAATGAAGAGAATGGGAAACTTATCTTTAATAGCGATCTTGTTGAGCTTTGTATAATGTAGACAAATACGCCATGATCCCTCTTTCTTGAGTACCATTACCACTGGTGCATAGTAAGAAATTTGGCTAGGTCTAATAATGCCATCATCTAACATTTCTTCAACCATACGCTCAATTTCACTCTTTTGGTAATAAGGGTATATGTAAGCTTGATGTTAGGAGGAACAATCCTAGGAATTAGGTGAATAACATGATCATGATTGCGCATGGGTGGAAGACCTCTGTGAATATCTTCAAATAATTTGGAATGATTATCAATGATCCCTTGGAGATCTAGGGGAATAGATGGTTTAGATGTTTAAACATCTAGTGAGCATAGTTGTACAATTACACATGGATGCCCCTTTTTCAATAATTTTGTCATGCCATTAGAGATTATCACCTTACTGGGTTTCCATGTGATACCCCTTAACTCAATTTCCTTTCCTTCCGATGAAAATTTCATGAAAAGCTCTTGAAAATTAAAATCCATTGTTCCCAATGATTGTAACCATTAGAATCCTAGTACGCCATCAACACCACCCATGGGTATAGAAATAATTAGACTATTCATTACATATTCCCCCATTGTGAGATTGATCTTATGGCATTTTCCTGAGCAATTGATGGTTCCTCCATCTGTAATCATTACTTGAAACTTTGCCGCTTGTTGTGTGTGGGAAATCCCCCTATGGACTAGCACAAAGGGTTTAGTAATGCATGCAGAAAATAACTTTTGAAAGTCTCCTACTTTTTACTATTATCCCGACATAAACCCCACATTCATGCATAAAACACAAGGATAAAAGGATCTGGTAACTCTACCTTGAACTTCTAGCTCGGTGTTGATCCTTTTGTGTTCAATTTCTCCTTGACTGCAAGTCTCCTCCCAAAGCTAACCTGCATTCACAAATAGTTAAACAAAGAACTATGAACGTGCATCTCATATATGAATTAGTGGGTTAGAGGTTGCAAAAATATAAACCAAATTGAATATTGAACACCTCATATGGAGGGATGGGAAAAGTAATTCTTTCTATTAACCTCACAAAAGTCACTTACAATGGTGATATCGGCTACTGCTCATCGAATCTGGTCCTGGGCTCTTCTTCAACTGTGCACCAACCACTTCCACATATGCTTCTCCTCTTCAATTCTCACACAATGGTTGCAAAATGTTGGGGCAAGGGGAACGTCAAATTGGGTAGAGTTTCTTTACTATTATTTTCCTCCTCCAAATGGGACCTCTACTCCTTCTTTTATAGGCTAGAAAGAGCTAGGTGTTTGGTCGAGTGACCGGCTATGGGTGCTCAAACGGTTTAGTTAACTTACCCAAAACTGTGTGTTCCGTATGCAACTTTCCATTTTTTCGTTCTTTTATAGGTACATGCAGGTTGTAGTGGGTCAACTAGCGTGTACACGCATGCAGTAGAGCACGGTCGATGTGCCTTCAAAAAGGGTGTTTTTAAGAAGAGGTGTTTAGTAGTGGCTTGGCAAAATATGTAAAATGAGATGGCCTGATGCCAAGTAAGCATATTTGGTGCAAATTAGGGTTATAAAAGATGCCCCCTAATGTGTGAGGTCAAAAGAGCATCTGATGGCCGAAATACATTATCAATCTTCACCAACATACCAAACCAGTGAGCCCAGGGACCAGAATTCGGGAGGTGCCATCTACAAAATAACAATTGTCTCACCGAGGCGGGCATACCCATGCTCAGGATGAAATAAAATTATGGTTTCCAATCAAATACATTGCAGATCTATGTCATATAACTATATAAAGTGTAGCCGTGAGAAATACACAGTGGATCTACATCTCGAAATCAAAAAATATATACATGTATAGTATCCACCTTTCAGAAGTTACCAAGGCTTGGTGGCTGGAAATGAGGCTTTCAGACCTCAAGCAACAACTTCAAAATCTTCACAACTCATGTAGGAGTGTAATATGAGTGTACAAATTCACTACCCAGAGGTCTTCGACGGCTTGTCAGGAACGGACTAGAGGATCTTGATGATCAAGCTAAGGGCTTCATGGATTTCTAACAAAGACTTGATTGGGATTTCGGGATGGCCGGGCATGTGGGCAAGAGACAATCTGCAGAGGGGCCGACTCAATCTTGGTAGAAACTTCCCTTGGACAATAGCACGATGAATGATGAGACTCAAGCAGCTTGATGTTGACATAAGTTCACGATGCAGGAGGCAACACAAACTCTCCATATGTTTGGAAGAATAACCAAACGAAGGAGGACACAACTCTATGTAGAGAGAACATATTCCTAAGGTCATATTAAATCCCAGGGCTTGAAGGACAAATGAAAGGATGTGCTTTGTCCAAGGGCGACTTGATGTGCTGTCAATAAAAAGAAAATACTTTTCCCTTCCTCTTTTTGGGGTATATTTGATTTTTTTGTCTTTTTCAATAATTTTGAAAATCTTGAAAAAGAATAAAAGAATGCTATGTTACAAGAAAGGATCAAGTGTCGCAGACATACTAGTTCCAAGCACAAGGAACACATGGATGCTCAGAGAAAAGAGACATATGTAGGAAAAGGACACTTGGGAAAAATCCTCCGTGGGCCAAGGTGTCAAGATGCAGAGGCAAAGTGCTATAGGGATTGCATATAAGGCATGCTTCAGATGGTTCAGTTGAGAGCAACATGGAGCTGGCATTAGGCCAAAGACATAGGTATGCAAACGTGATTAATAAGACACACAATGGTAACGTCCTTCAATGTAATTTTAACGAGCCCAGAGAAGGTAAGCTCGATGGTTTTTTCATATTTAGAGAGTCTGAAAAAGCGTAAAAGGAGACTCCATTGGGGTACCATTTTCGAAGGTAGTCTAGTCGGTTCGAAAAAGGGGTAAATTAGCACCGAAAAGACGTCTATTCAAAACCATTTTAACGAGTGTGATAAAGACAAGATCACTCAACAATTTTTTCATTTTTAAGGAGTCTGAAAAAATCTTAACTATGGACTCCGTCAGGAATGTTATTCTAGACCATTTTAACGAGTGTGAAAGAATAAGGTCACTCGACGATCTTTTCAATTTTATGGATTCTGAAAAGAGCTTAACTATGGACTCTATGGGGGTTTATTTTTCGTAAATTTAGTCCCTCGGACCCGAAAAAGGGTTAAAATTATACCTGAGAATACTCTTCTAGAGAACCGAGGCCCCTAGAGTATACCTTTGTTCGTGTAGTTGACCATCCAGACTGAAAAAGGGGTAAACTACCACCAGATAGACGTGCCTTCAAATTTTAGTTCAGCGAGCGTGAAGGTCAACAAGATCGCTTGGCAATCTTTTCATTTTTAGAGGGTCTGAAAAGGGCTTAAAAGAAGACCCGTGGGGGCTACGACTCATGTATGAAACTGGTTTAGGTAGAGCCCGCTGCTAGGCTCAGACCAAGAGTCTCTTTGATAGTCAACTTGGAAAGTCTCCCAAAAGGAAAGAAAACACAAACCACGATGTAAGTCCTTCCGCGGTATAGAAACCGTAGTCATGGATTCAAGGATAGCCTCATCTGAAGGCAATTCAAAATCTAAGAAATCACACAAACGAGGATCGACAGTCCCAGAGGGTGAAGTAAACTAACCATACTCCATATGATGATGGAGGTTCTGGCCAGGACTGTCAGAGTCTATCAACGAAGAATCATGAGCACAAGGGCTTGAAGATCTACAAATAACGAGATCAAACTCAGAAGGATACTCAAGCCCACTTGGACCAAGAGGGGGAAGCAAGGGGTCCCATGCCCCCATTGGATAAACCAATGGATCAATTGTTGATTCCAAGTATCGAGAAGGAAAACATGATTTCACAGGTTCCTGCTCAAAAGAAATTGAACACCAAGGATAAGACGCCACATAATTAACCTGTGGTAGGGTGGAGTCTACACGAAAACTAGGAACATATAAAGGGGCATCCTGAACTAACGCTAAATTAGGATGGTGATTATCATATTCTAGCTGGTCAATAGTGACATTGCTTCCATTGTGAGGGAAATGCATCACCCGGAAGAGCATAGATACCATAGCGTTCAAAGCATATACATAATCACGCCCGAGAAGCATATTGAAATCTGACGGGCCTTGCACCACTATAACATTGACACGGACAATATTCCCACCTAACGAGATCATTAACTAAGGAAGAACCCCAAAATAATCACTAGGACGTCTGTCAAAATCCAACAACTCATGTGAAGCAGACACAAGCTCGAGAGAACCCAAGACTTTACAAACTGAGGAGGATAAAATACTTGCAAGGCTCCTTCATCCACAATACATTGATAAATGTTCATTGAATTAACTTCAACCCTTATTTGAAAGGGTGCAGAGGAAGGAAGACGAGGCTCAACAAGGTCATTCCAATCAAAGGAAACCATCCTAAGGATTGGAGGGGGTGTGCTTGGAATGAGCAGAATGCACCCTTGTTTTGAAAATATTGAACCAAAAATGCTAAAAACATAGTCTGTAGACACTTCACTCCCCAAAAGAAGAGTGGGATCATCTGATGACTTCATCGGCGTGACCACTTTCACAACCAATGGTTGAATAGGTTGTGGGACTACATGGTCTAAAGGCACCTCACCCCCCAAAAGAGGAGTGGGATAAGTCGATGACTGCATCGGCATGACCACTTTCGCAACCAATGGTTGAATAGGCTATGGGACTACATGGTCTAAAGGCACCTCACCCCCTAGAAGAGGATTGGGATCAATCAATGACTACATCGACATGACCACTTTCGCAACCAATGGTTGAATAGGCTGCAAGACTACATGGTCTAAAGGCACCTCACCCCCCAGACAAGGAGTGGGATGAGCCGATGACTGCAACGACATGACCACTTTCGCAACCAATGGATGAATAGGCTGCGAGACTACATGGTATAAGGGCACCTCACCCCAGAAGAGGAGTGGGATCAGCAGATGACTGCATTGGCATGACCACTTTCTCAACCAATGGCTAAATAGATTATGAGGAAACCTCAGAAGACTCAGAATCAGAAGAGCTTGCAGACAGGGACCACAATCTTTGTACCTCTAGAATGTCAGGGACCAAATGAGTAAGGTGATATCCTTTGCAAATCTTACAAGGGAACTTAGTCTTACGTCCTATCCATCTAGATTTCTCAACAGAATCAATGCCCCTAGGATGACTAGCAGTGGATGGTTGCACATCTCCAACATGTCTTGTAGAGGTTGGTGATGGGTTGATAACATGACTTGCAGAGGCTACAGACCTATTGCCAATATGACTAGAAGGGACTGGACTTTTTCCCCCAGCATCACTGGCAGGGGCTGGGTGCTTGCCCCCAGCATGACTTGCAAAGGCTGGGTGTTGGTCTTCAACATGACTTGCGGAGGTTGAGGACCTATCTCCAACATGACTCATAGAGGTTGGTGATTTCTTCTTCCTATTCTTCCTCTTTCTACTTCATTTAGGTTTCCGGTTACTAGTAACTGTACTTTCACCAGGGGCAGGAGAAGGAGGAGGAGAAGACTTTATTAATGAAGGAACATCAACATGGTGCCCATGACATAAGGTTCTCAACTGAGAAGCGTCAAGAGAATTCAGACATTTGGAATGGTACCCAACCAAAACGGTAGTCCCACATTCAATCCAGGAATGTACAAAGTGGCCATCAAAGGGACACCAACGTTTCCCAAGAAAGGAAAAGCACAAGGATCCCCTTGCGAAGTGACGTATACCTCCCCAACCCTTGAGCCGAAGCCCGCTCACAGGATCGTTCTTTGTCTCCTTTGAGCCAAATCGGCTCTTTCGATTCCTTGCTGGAATCTCAATTCAATCGATCCACAGGTCCTTTAGGAAACTCCCCTGTGTGAGCAACACTAGGTGCGAGCTCCACTTCTTCATGCGACCACAGCGCTATGACCAAGGCCTAACCTAGAAGGTGCTTGTCACAACTCGCCACTCGCGAGTTCGTGAGTCGAAACTCCCGATTCTTCCTTCCCAATCTCGTGATACCTTAAATGTCGATATGGGTATGGCTCCTTTCCTTGTCAATGCCCTCTGCGTGTGACCACCAGCTAGACTTAACACTAGCACCTCTTGCTACTCGCCACTTCGCGAGTTTCAACGTCAATCCCCCATGCTCTTATCTCACGAATTCCCGAGATGCGAGAAGTCAACAGAGTGTTGACTCCTTTTGCTAGGCGATGTGTGTCCACCTATCTATCACACGGGCCCACCTTGTGGTTCTACCACGTGTCCCTCGTGCCCAGCTTCGGCACTTCGTGACTTCGTTTCTCTACCCGAAGTGCCGAGATCTCGAACTCCTCATTACTCCTTATCGCAACTCATGATTTTGGGATTTTCGGGACAAAAGTCTCGACTTATTATCCTCCGATATGCCGAAATGTCGAATTCTAACACATTTCCCAGTGCTGGTCCACAACGAAACTTCCCGCCTTTTCAAAATTTCAAACTTCGCGATTTCACGAATCCTGATGCTAAACATTCGGTTCTTCAACCCACAAAACCCTGAAATGAGATTACGTGAATGATCCAACGGCCCCTGTTGGATCAGATCATACGACTCTTTTTCTTATGAGCTTTAAACTTTAGAAACACTTGCCGTAACTCTCCTTGCTCCTCTACAATATCTGACGACTCTCAAGACATCGCGAATTCTCCACAGAGAATTCCGACCGTCCAATGCCTCCTTGACAACTCCTGCAAAATGAACAAGGTATTCCTTCACGAAACTTGTCCACCTACAAAACAACTTCGCTACGCCTCCTTTCAACACTTCAAGGCACTAAATCTTCTGAGATTTTACCACAAACTCGAGTCTTCAAAAAGACTCCTGCACGCACTCATTGCGGCAACCCTTCAAATACTTCCAAGTATTTGAATTCTTAGACTCTGCGCACTCTCTTTGCAACAACAGTCCTTCAACAACTCCCTCAAGTTGCAAACTCTGAGACTCTACTCGGCCAACGCACACTTTGCATGACTCCTGTTCTTAATTTTCACTTCTGTGAGAATGAGAACAGTGTTATCCCTCCTGAGCTTTCAGAGACAAACTCTAATTTCTGTTAATGCACACCTTGCAGACAATTTCGCTGCACTCCTTGCAAGAAAACTCTTGCTCAGACAGAGAAACAATTGAAACTCATTCCTTACTCTCCCTCTCTTCATATTTCAGACATTAAATATGAAATCATACATTCACGCATCAAAGAAAATGCATAACATAGAGTAACAAGCATATATCAATCAACATGTACAAACACAGAAAGCAATTGAACACCATGGGTCTGAACTAAAGATATTTGTATTAATCCAGAACTTCTGTACATGGGTTTTTTTTACTTTTCACAGCTCTCTGCTTCTACTCTCCTATGCTCTCTTCAATTGATAATGTTACAATGATACAATATGAGGGTGTCTATAGTAAGTTTTCCCTCCGCTCCTAAAACTGTCTAATCTAGAATTTAATTCTACCTACTTACATTTACTAGCATAAATGCCTCTTAATCCTTCAGACGAGAGCGAGATGCTCAAGGTCTGATTACAATCACAAGTACACCCTTTCTAAACTATTTCATTTATGTTTGGCACATCCTACGTCAAAACAATTTAAACACCTTTGAACATGTGCCAAAAATGCGTTGGTTCTACTCGCGCGCTTGCTGGCTGGTGACGATGCTCCTACATCATACTCCCTCGCTTGAAAATTTTCATGGGCTCCTGTCCATGAGCTCTCGCACAGCCTGTCCATGCTTCTAGATTTCTGTTTCATTTTCCTAGTTGGCATCTTCAACTAGATGTCCCTTCCACTTGACCAAGTATTCAAAATATTCCCTTCTTCTGGTCCTTTTGCTAACTCTTTTGTCCAGTATGCTTTCCATCTGTGGTTTCTCTGCAACTGGCATATGTTTTGTCCACTGAACCTCTGGTTGTTCACTATCTACTCCAGCTTTGTATGGATACAAATCTGAGATGTTGAATATCATAGAAATTCCGATCCCATCGGGTAATTCAATCTCATAAGCATTTGCCCCAAATTTCTTTAAGACCTTACATGGTCCAATTTTCTTCATTTTCAGTTTATTGTATGTTCCTCTCAGGAACCTTTCCTTTCTCAAGTGTGCAAGAATCAAATCACCAACATCGAACCGAAGTTGTCTCCTGTGTTGATCTGCTCTATGTTATACTCTTGGCTCAAGTTTTGTAATCACTCCTTAACTTGGTTATGAAGTTCCTTCATTGCTTCAGCAAAATCTTCTGCACTAGCACTTCTTATCTCATCCCGTTCTGAATCCCTCAGTTCAGAAACTCCTCTTGGTTGTGTCCCATAAACAATTTGGAACAGACTCTGCCCTGTGCTCCTATTAAGCGAATCATTATAAGAAAATTCCGCCTGTGGCAGAATGTTGTCCCACTGACTATGATGTTCAGTCACCAAACTCCTCAATAAGTCTCCCAAGCTCCTATTCACAGCTTCTATCTGTCCATCCATCTGAGGATGATAAGTTGAACTGAACGACAAGTTTGTTCCCAGATTTTTCCATAAGGTTCTCCAGAATTGTCCCACGAACTTGGTGTCTCGATCTGAGACGATGCTCCTTGGTAAGCCGTGAAGTTGAATGACTTCTTTGAAAAACAGATTCGCAATGTGAGTTGTGTCACCAGTTTTCTGACACGGTATGAAGTGTGACATCTTAGAAAATCGGTCCACCACTACAAATATTGAGTCGAACCCTCTTTGTGTTCTTGGTATCCCCAATATGAAGTCCATGCTTACTACATCCCACGGCCTCTCAGGTATGGAGAGCGTCTTGTCATGACCGAAATGCCTGGCCAATCCTCCACTGTGTTTCTCCTTCAGCAAATTCTCCCTCATGGAGCATTTTGGAATACAAAGTTGATTACCCTTAAACAATAATCCTTCCTGGATCATGTATTCTGTCCATTGATTTCTGTCCCTGAAAATTGGATTCTCAGTTGCTTCATATGCCTCCTTGAAGTCTGGATCATCTCTGTACATGTTTCTGAGATCATCAAAACCCAATGCTTTGACTCTGAACTCCTGCAATAGCAAACATTTCCTACTCAAAGCATCAACAACTTTGTTAGCAGTTCCAGAAATATGCTTAATTACAAAAGTAAAGTTCTTCATGTATTCAACCCATTTTACATGTCTTTGATTCAACTTCTCCTATTGAGTCACGAATTGCAAAGCATGATTGTCACTGTATAAAACAAACTCCTTAGGAATCAAATAGTGAATCCACTTCTTCAATGCCTGAATAATAGCATAGAACTCCTTGTCATACGTGTAGTATTTCACTTTGGTTTCGTTCAGCTTCTCGCTGAAGTATGCTATCGGCTTGTCTTCTTGGCTCAAGACTGCCCCTATTGCAAATCCACTTGCATCACATTTTACTTGAAATGTCTTTTTAAAATCCAGCAACACCAAAATTGGTTGTTCCGTGATTTTCCTTTTCATCAAATTGAATCTTTTCTCTGCTTCTTCTGTCGAGTGAAAAGACTTATGTCTTTTCTTCACTGTGTCCATCATCGGTGCACTAATTCCACTGAAATTCCTGATGAACTTCCTGTAGAAACTATCCAATCCGTGAAAACTTCGAACTTCAAAGATACTCTTTGGCGATGGCCAATTCTTAATCACCTCCACTTTATCTGGATCCATCTTCAACTTGTTTGCAGAAATAACAAACCCCAAATAAATGAGCTTTGTTTTCATGAATGAGGATTTCTTCATATTTATTAGTAGCTTCTCTTGCTGTAGCCTCTTCATCACTATAGCCAAATGTTTCAAATGCTCTACCTCTGTTTTACTGGAAATCAGTATGTCATCAAGATACACAATGACAAATTTTCCGATGAAATCCTTCAGGACTTCATTCATCAATCTCATGAAAGTGCTTGGTGCGTTTGTTAAGCCAAATATCATGACAAGCCATTCATACAACCCTTCATTGGTTTTGAATGTTGTCTTCCATTCGTCTCCTTCTCTCATATGAATTTGGTGATAACCACTTTTCAAATCAATTTTTGAAAAAACATTGGCCCCACTTAAGAAATCCAGCAAATCATCCATTCTTGGCAATGGGAATCTATACCTGATGGTTATCTTGTTGATTTCCCTCGATTCAGTACACATCCTCCAGCCTCCGTCTTTATTTGGACTGAGCACTGTCGGAACAACACATGGACTCAAGCTTTCTCTAATCAACCCTTTGTCCATTAAATCCTGGACCTGTCTTTTGACCTTTTCATTCTCATACGGCGTCAGTCTGTATGCTGCTTTGTTTTGTAAAATAGCTCCAGGTATAAGATCAATGTGATGACTTATACTTCTGATCGGTGGAAATGAACGAGGTAGTTCGTCCACTACTATATCAATGAACTCTTCCAGTAGCTTCTGGATTTCTTCTGGTAAATCATCCACTCTTGTGCTGGTCAAAACAATTTTAGGCTTCTTAACCACAATGAATTGTGGATATTCCTTCTTCTTAACCTCCTTAGGAAGTTCCTTCCCACTCATGAGAAGTACAGTGTTGCTTACTTCAGGTTTCACCTCTTTGCCCTTAATCGGCAACAACATGTGAGTTCTCCCATTCTTCTCTAGGGTGTATGTGTTCTTTCTCCCATCATGGACCACATTCCTGTCATATTGCCATGGTCTACCCAGTAATAGATGACAAACATCCATGGGAATGACATCACACAATATCTTATCGTTATATCCTCCTATCTTAAATTCAACTAAACATTGTTTAGTGACATTTACCTGATGTCCTTTTTGTAGCCATGAGACTCTGTATGGACTTGGATGTTCAATAGTCTCCAGCTCCAGCTTTTCTACCATCTCTGTAGAAACGAGATTGTTTGTGCTACCACTGTCCACAATGACCTTGCATACCCTATCCTTGGTCTTACAAGCAGTCCGGAAAATACTGTTCCTTTGCACTGGATTATCTGCCTCCTCTTCTGGCATTAAGAGAACTTTCCTCATCACCAGTGATCTTCCACCTTTAGCATACTCTGCCTCAACATTCTGTCTTTGTGCTTCGGCAATGTGATTCTCACCTCCTTCTTTCTTCTTATCTT
>JASDQU010013696.1:0-12031 GCA_032191745.1 Picea mariana
GGGGGGGGGGGTCCGGAATGGAATCTCACTCTGGTGGGCCCCATAACTATACGTGGCATGAATCTACTGGTCCCGATTCCCATCGCCTCTCATTGCCTGACATATCACATCACCTCTTGACGTCATCATCCACCTTTCCAAAAGAGTCACATCCCATAAACTCCGTCAGTCCTTCCCCCTCATTCACTCATGGAAAGCCCCCTCACCATGATGTTTCCCCCAATCGATAACCGCCACGTCACCCGTCCGTATCCCTTAGTCACTGCCACCTGCCATCTCACACTCTAAGTGACCCGTTGGCCATTTATTACTGGATAACCTATCTGTTAACCAGTTGACCTGTCCCCCGCACCCAACAAATACCCGTTTACTCAAAATTACCCTCACTCTTCATTCCTTTACCATTTACCCACTCGTCACACCAGAGAATTTACCCTGTTTTCTTCTCCATTACAGCCAGTCGCCCCTATCTACAGTCATTCCCACTAACGTTGTTTTATTTGCAGGTATTGTTACAACAATGGTGCCAAATTCAAAACAAGCAGAAGGAGAGGATAATCCATTTCTCTTGCCTCCTATCGACCTCGACAGGATTCCACTGGCCGACAAAGATTACTTAATCACAGATACTAAGTGTGATTTCGACTTTGTAGACCTTCAATCATGGCTTAAGAAAGTTTTCCTGGACCAGAGCGAAGAAATTGGACTCTGGGAGTCCAACCTACCCCTGTATCTCTTCCCTCAGATTCACCATTTCCCAGAGTTTGCCCTCAAGTGCCAAGCCCACTATATCCCCGAGCAAAGAGCCATTATATCCTCCTCTGGGGAATTTCTTTTCCTCATCACGCCAGAAGCCATCAACCAAATGATGCAAATATCCCGAGCCGACTCCACATCACCTTTTAACCTTGAAATCCTTACAGAATTATACCAGAAGATGATTTTTCCTCAAAGAGATCAAATATTTGAGCTCTTTCTTCCTCAATCTGCTCAGTTCCCCGCTACAAATCTCCCTTATCCTTCCTCCATGTTCTCAACCAAAGGAAACCAGGTTATCACGTCCCTATGCGCCTTGCTAGGTTATTATTCAGATTAGTGGGTAGATGAACCCATTTTGGGGTTTTTGTTTATTTTATCCACCGATGAGAAGCCCACTACACAGTTCAATTTCAACACGTTCCTGGTGAATAATATTCATGAGCAATTTGTCAATTTCTCCATAGAAGGCATGTTCCGGTATTCTTCAATACTGGCATACCTGTTCGTTTTCTTCCAAGTGGACAAATTTACTTTTTCCATGCAAAAGATGGATGGAGATAGCAGACCCCAGGCAGTGACCGCATGGACGTCCCTGCTCAGACATAACTCCACAGACTTCAGTTTCAAGCAGTTCATTGATCAGTTCTACCACCTAGTGGTGAGTATGCTTAGCTGCAGACCAGAACCCAGGATTAATGACAAAGTTTAGAGGATCCTACATCTCTCGGATCATACAAAGACTGGTGATTGGTATTTATACCAAGATCACACTAAGATCAGAATCTATGGGTGTGAGTTGGCCTTGTATAAACTGCCCAAATAATTACCTGTCATAATTTTTGCTCTGGAATACATAAGACAGATGATAAACTCTGATGATATTCACTTTGTGTCTTTAAAGAAAAAGCAACAACTCAGAATCAAAGGGCAGATCGAGTCTTTCATTTGTAACAATCGAAGCATAGGGGAAAAAGCAGACAGGATGCTGAAGGAAATGAAATTCTTTATGAGTTTCACATGGCACTGTGATCCATGCAGGATTATTTCCGAAATGAGGGTGAAAAACAAGAACATCCCGTATGTCCACGAATCTAGGCATGAGATAGAAAAATTTGCAAATCAGACAGGATGGGAACCAAATACTTTGGTCGATACAGAAAAACAAGACACCTTTGTCACTGTATCGCAGACAACCACACCATAGGCTCCAAAGGAGAAAAGGTCTAGGCAGGATTTGTCACCTCCGACCACTGAAGTGTCATTAGAAGAATTTCGATTGCATACCAAAAGGCCCAAAACCATAGCTCTTGACTTGACTGGAGAGAAGGAAGTTCCACCTACTACAGTGACAAACGTTGATTGGTCGCTTCTCAATACAAGCGGAAAGCAGATTATAACCACAGTGTTACCAAAGAAGCCTACAGATACTCCACCGATTAATCAGCCAGGAAAGACAGGTTCAAAGCTCAATATCTTTGAGAAATATGATCTGATCAAGAAAAAGAATCAGACTCTGACCAGCAACACATACGCCCAATTTTGGAAGCAGACATCGTCTGCACAACACAGGTTGCTATCGACATTCGATACAGAGAAGGGCATAATGCACATGGAATTCCTCCAAGCACAGGTACCAGACCCAAAGGTAATCACTGATTACAAAAGGGCCACTTTTGAATTCCAGACCAAAAATGTGCATCCTGCCAATCAAATGGATCTACATAGGCAGACCAGAGAAATGGTTTTCTCCACGCTGGCACATGCTTCCACTACTGCCTCCAGATTACAAGAGTCTCTGAACAACATCTATACAAAGTTGAAGTTGGAGAAGATATCATCCTTTGCCAAAGACAACAGGATCAAGACATTGGAGGAACTGGTCCTCAATATCGGGTATGATCCCTCGAATGTGAAAGCAGCCGAGGAGATGATCAAGAAGAAAAATGCAGACATAGCATCTTTGAGGAAGCAATTGAAGCTGCCCCCAACAATAGACTTGTAGGCGAAGGAAATAGCAGAAACAGAAGGAGAAAAAGATGAGATGCTTAAATTAATCATGGAGAAAAATGCACAACTGAAAGAAATGGAAGTTGAAATGGAAAAGCTAATGAAAGAGAAAGAACAGTTGAATCCCATGGAATTCATTCCATTGAGTGCAGTTCCACTCTCAGGAGTGAGCACAACATCACTAGCAGAAGTCCCATCGGCAAATCCACTGACGTCTCAGGAAAAGACGGTCGAATTGGCCAAATCTATGGAAAAGATGATCCTGCAGGAGACAGAGATTAGCAGTCTCAAAAAGGAGATTGAGAACCTTCAGGAACTCAAAACTTCTTATCAAACCATCTTTTCCAAGGAAAAACAAGTGTCAGATCAACTCAAACAAGAGTTACAACAGCTCCGGAAGCAAATAGTGGCAGGTAAAACGCTGGCTGAAGTTAAAGAAAGTGTCTAGATAGACATCACCAATTCTATGAAAGAGATATGGCCAATGATACAAATTATGTTTGAGAAAAATGAATTGGTGCAGAGAAGCAAACAGGCCATCGAGAAGATCAGATCAAAATTAGGAGAGATGCCTGCACAAGCTAATGAAATCATCAAGTTCCTAAATTCTAAAACCAGAGAGGAATTGGAAGAGTTGAGAATTGAAGATAGAACAGAGACCATCCTTGAGGTCAAGAGAGTCTTGACCAAGAGAGGATTGATGCTACATCTGGAAGAAAAGGTTCAGGCCATGGACTAAGGGGTACAAAAGTTTTTCAGCAAGATTGAGGCTCTACAGAAGAAAGGTCTTCCCGGTCTGAAGGTGATAAATGATAAACTGATGACACTCCCAGACTACAAAAAGAGACTGGTCGATGTGGCTAAGGATAGTTCAAAGTTTTCAGGAATTCAAGGCAACATCACTAGTAAGGCATTCCTAGATGCACTTTAGTTGGACATCAACATTCAGCATGAGATCCGGTATATCTTCATCACCAATCCTACCTTCGCCAAATACACAGAAATGGATGAAGTCTACCGAAGGCTACTCAAAGTCAGCGTTCCCAGTCATCTTCGATGGGAAGAGCTTTGTGACTTGATCGAGTAGCAGATGAGTTGTCCCAGCCCAGTCAACTATCCAGTCAGATGAGGTCATGCAACGACCTCCCCAACGGCTCACCCAGAAAATAGCATGCAGTTGCGACACGTCACCAAACAGTTCCTAGATTTATGTAGATTGTTAATTTAGTTAGGCTAAAAATAGATTTACCACGTCCTGATCTTTAATGACAGGATCGTTTGTAATTTTGGGTTATAAATACTTCACTTTTTGAAGTATTGAGGGTTAATCTTTATGCCCCGCGAGCTATCAGACTGTAATACTTTTCAAGAGATCTTCCATTAATACAAAGAGGCATTTTTACAGGATTCTTGCGTGTATTCATTGGTGATGTTTTTCTTCCTAAGTTTAATGTTATCCTCGCTTAGTTATCACACTATTTTCTAAATCTAATCTTTGAAAGTAATGAATGTTGCAGGATTTATCTTCGTATACCTTGTTTCACACTTTGAAAGATTTTTATGTTTTATCTTCTGATTTTATGATAAAGAAATTCTTAACTGCTTCTTTATTGTAAGGAACCTTCTCACCCTTTTTCTGCTTTTCCTCATTTATGCTACTAAAAGAATCCAGTGATTATATTATCTCACCCTATGAAAGTTTTCTTTGTTTTCTGGTTTGAATTTCATTCTTACGATACGGACCCCATAGCCCAACAGATGTGTAAACTATCTCAACCAACCTGACAAACACTACAACAACAAAACCAACTTATTTGTTTACCTAGTCTAATATTTTAAATTTGAAACATATCTAAATCATATAGAGAGATCCCTCTCTGAAGTTGGTAGGGCTAGATCCCAGCTTCGAAGCGGTTGGATAAAGTTACCTCTCGTAGATTTCTTATTTCCTGACAACCTCTAGGAAATTTACAGGGCGTTAACATAGTGGCAATTCCACTGGGGAAAGAACTGAACAAATTTTTTAAACCTCACGTCCTTTTTTTTTCCCTAGAAGAAAAGCTTGCTTCTAAAATATTGCAAACCTGAGAAAGAAGTAATGTTTAGAGGTTGTTAAAAACCTGTACATATTATTTTCAGACTCGTAAAACTAAAAAGTATATATATAAAAATTAAAAATAAATCTGGCTCCCAAAAGAGTTTATACCCAATCTTATCCTGACCCAGAACCTGCAATAGCAACAGATAATCCAGAACAATTGCTCAGGAAAAATACCATTGCTGAAGGTTTAGTAAGACATAATCCCCTTCGGAAGTCCCCTTCTCTTCCAGAGGAGATTGTTGCCATCCAGGCTCTTGACTTTGACATCTTTTTCGAACAAATCCTGTTCAAAACAAAATCTGACAGCTTTGTGGCTGAAACTGTCCTAGACCCAACCGTTTTGCAACCCTAGACTCTTGAAGTTCTATCTCCCACTGCTAAACCTCAAACCACTAACTCTGTGCTAGCTAGCCCCTCCTCATCCTCATCTTCTGTCACCACTCCATCTATCATCCCGATTATTGTCCTGCGCCCTCTGCCTATCATGGCAGCCAGATATGATCCCTTGGTGTTGGCCACACCCCTCCATGCTATGCCCCAAGACTATAAAATGAGACTTCCACAGTTCGATGGAATAGGACCCTTGAGCGCTCAACAACACGTTGATAAAATGAATGATTATTTTGACCTACAGGAAGTAGATGAGGTGGACATTCAAATGAGATTGTTTGCCCAGAGTTTGACGGGTGACATTAAGAAATGGTATAAAGGTTTACGTGCAGCCTCAATCCTTGACCTTACTGCGTTCCAAAGGAGTTTTCTAGACAGATGGGAGGTAAAGAAAAACCCTCTCCAAATATTGTCAGAATACGAAAATATCAGAAGAAATCAAGGCGAGACAGTACAAGATGACTGCACCCGTTTCAATAACCTGTACAATGCAATTCCAACCGATATCAAGCCTCCACAAGGTTTAGCATTGATAAAATTCCCTGATGGTTTTGACACTGATATGTCATATCAATTAAGGGAAAGAAACTCCACCACCCTGGAGGACATGTAGAAAAGTGCAATAAGTGTGGAGGCCAACCTGTTAGCAAAAAGGGAAAGACAGAGGACAGAGAGGAGAGTCACAATCAAAGAGGAACCTTCCACATCAACTTCTGATTCCAAATTGGATTCCTTGGCCAGAGTAATGGAAAGAATGATGGAGAGACTCACTGTATCTGAAAGAAACCCTCCTAGAGAGAACCCACTAGCTCCTCAAATTCGAAATACTAACTTCAGAAGAAACCCTCCTCAAATCAGGCAGAGAGATCCTAGGGATCAAATGGGAACAGAGAGGTCCTGATCAACAGATCAGACCTCCCCTACAAGAAAATTATGCCGATGAAGGAGAGGAATTAATTGAAGAACTAGAGGATACTCACATAAACCTCATGGGAATTCATGATAACAAAGCTATTTTCCTTACCCAAGAAGAGCAAGAAATTTTTCTTCTCAATCAAACAAAGGTAAGTGAAGACCCTGAAGACGCCGAACAACAGGCATTTGAAAATGCTATTTTGGAGGTACACCGACAGTACAATCTGCAAAGTAAAAAGACAGACAAAAGTTCTCCAAAAAAGGTGACCAAAATAAAGAAGACAGTCGAAACCCAAAAAGCCCTTGAGCCTTCTGTCGAGAAGAAACATGAGAAGGGTAATGCCGAAGTCCCATAAAAAAGAAACCTTAATATTATGAAAATATCATCGCAGTCTGAGGTTTTGTCAATTAATCCACCAGATACTTCTGGCCAGAAGATCGTGGTGGACAAATCAGAATTGCTGAGCCAAAGTAGAGCACCCACACCTTTCAACCTTGAAGGGGAATTAGCCAAAGTAAAAATTCCCATTCCCCTTTTCAAGTTGTTGAGAAAAGACACTTACCATTCATAGGTTATTAAAGCTCTGACTATTGAACCTAATATAGGTACGAAAGCCTTAACTGTTGGATCAACAAATCATTCAGATACTGTGAACCTTACAGATGATCAACCTGAACTCTTGTTCGGTCCTGAAGTGAATGGTCAGACTGACAATGGTGCTGTTGCTCCTTTTTACATCAGCCTTAATATACACGACCTGATTTTGCATAATGCTATGCTAGATTCAGGTACTTCCCATAATCTGATGCCTAAAGCAGTGATGGAAAAACTGGGACTTGAAGTTACCATGCCTTACAAGGACTTGCACTCTTTTGACTCCAGTAAAGTTAGATGTATCGGTTTAATCAAAGATCTGTGTATTACCCTGGTTCAGATTCCCGTGAAGAGCATGGTCATGGATGTTGTGGTTGCAGACATTCCCCCAAAGTATGGTATGTTGTTGTCCCAGTCTTGGGGGTCCAAGTTGAAAGTTACTTTGCAGTTGGATATGTCGTATGCCACTGTCCCAGTTTCTGGTCAACAGAGAAGACTATACAGAGAAACACTGATGAAGTACATGGTTAGCAACCAAGAAAAACCACATAACTATCCTCTGTACTCTGCACATTTTGACCTGGACTCCTTCATCCTATACAATGATGGTGATGCGGGAGAACAAACCATTCCACTGGAAGAAGATACATTTGGTCCGGACGAAGGCCAAGAAGTTGTTGAGGCAGAAAGACAGAAAAATGTGATAACTAAAGAATTTCCAGCTGATTTCTGGAGCATGGACTTTGATGGAGCTGTGAGCAAAGAAGGAGCTGGAGCAGGAGTTTGGTTGCACAATCCCAGATCTAGGTATTTGGAAAACCATTCTTACAAATTAAATTTTCAATGCACTAACAATATTGCCGAGTATGAAGCCTTGATGCTCGGTCTGAAACTTCTAAAGAAGGTTGGTGCCAAACAAATTATGGTTAGAGGTGATTCCGAATTAATAATCAAGCAAATTAAAGGTGAGTATGAAGCAAAACACCCTCATCTTAGAGCTTATGGGAATGCTATTCTCGATGCCCTTAGATGTTTCACTGAAGTTGATTTGCAGGCGATGCCTAGGGGACATAATATTTTGGCAGACGGGTTAGCTACGTCAGCAACCACATGCAAGATTCATTTTCGTTCCACTCGCCCATACATGGTAGAGGTGAAGTGTAGACCGATTGTTCCCGAAAACATCAGATACTGGCAGGTATTTGGTAACGATGATCAAATTGAAGACTTTCTGCAATGTAAAAATGATTTCGAGTGTACAAACATAGACTTAGAAAATGAAGATGAAAATGTAAAAAGATCTGATTTTGAAAACGATAGTGTAAATAAGATAGATTCAGGAGAGTTAGGTGACGATGAGATGGAAGCTGATGTTTTGCATTTGAGAAGTAATGTTTTACCTAGGGGTTTAGTTCCTTTAGAGGACTTATTTGATTTTAATGATGTAGCTAAAAAACTAAAAATTGAAGCCAGTGGTCAAGAAGTAGAAGATTATAATATAGGAACAGAAGAGAAACCCAAGATAGTGAAACTTTCCCAATCATTACCCCCTGAGCAGAAACTCAAATATATTGAGCTTTTCAAAGAATATTCAGACGTATTTGCTTGGGGTTATGAGGACTTGAAAGCTTATGACACTAGCATCATACAACATAGAATTCCAATAAAAGAAGACCAAAAACCTTTCAGACAGAAACTTAGGAGAATCAATCCCAAGTTACTTCCTCTGATAGAAAAAGAAATAAAAAAAATGTACGATTCTAAAATCATAGTCCTGTTACGGTTTTCCAAATGGGTTTCAAATTTGGTCCCAACACGAAAGAAATCTGGAGAAATCAGGCTCTGCATCGATTTCCGAAATATGAATAAGGTCTCTCTGAAGGACAATTACCCATTGCCAAAAATGGATCACATATTACAAAGGGTAGTTGGATCCAGTTGGATCTCTTTATTGGATGGGTTTTTGGGCTATAATTAGGTACTCGTTCACCCAGATGACCAAGACAAAACCACTTTCACAACACCATGGGGTACTTTCATGTATGTGAAAATGCATTTCGGGTTGATGAACGCCGGGGCCACATTCCAGAGGGCGATGGATATCTCTTTTGTGGAAGAACTCGGTAAATTTATTGTCATTTATCTGGACGATGTAACTGTGTTTTCCCAATCTGATGATGAGCGCTTACGACATCTCAGACGAGTGTTTGAGAAATGCAGGAAATTTGGGATTTCTTTGAATCCTAAGAAGAGCCTTTTCGGATTAGAGGAAGGTAAAATGCTAGGGCACATAATATCCTAAGACGGAATTAAAATAGATCCCAGTAGAATCGAGGCCATTCATAAATTAGAACATCCAAGAAACATCAAAGAGTTATAGTCTTTCATCGGAAAAATAAACTTTCTGCAGAGATTCATACCCAACCTAGCTGAGCTTATCAGAAACATCACAAACATGTTAAAAAAGGACACAAAAATAAAATGGGGCACCGAGTCTAGGCAGTCTTTCGAACAAGTCAAACGCGCACTCACACAGGCTCCAGTCTTGATCAATCCCGATTTCACCAAAGATTTCTATCTTTTTTCTTTCGCCTATGAACATACCATTGCAGTAGTATTACTACAGAAAAACAACGAAGGGTATGAACAACCCATAGAATTTTTCAGTAAATCTTTAAGAGATGCTGCTTTGAATTATAAAATAATGGAGAAACAAGCTTTTTCCTTGGTAAAATCTATAAAAGATTTTAGGGTTTACATTCTCCATTCCCACACCATTGCATATGTTCCGAATGCGGTAGTAAAAGACATTTTAACCTAGGACAATCCGTATGGATGAAGAGGAAAATGGATTGCTATCATTCTGGAGTATGACATAGAGATTAAGCCTATGAAACTGATTAAAGGTCAAGGTCTAGCAAAATTAATGGCTGAATCAAATTTCCATGCTCTTGACATTAATTTCTTAGCTGCAACAGATGAACAGGGTGAGCAGGCGACTCCAAGCGTGAGAGAGGTATTCCTTAACTCTCCATGGTACGCAGACCTAATATTTGTTTTGCATAATTTACAAGCTCCCCCTGGTCTGACTAAGACTAAAGCTAGGTTTTTGAAACTGAAAGCATTAAAATTTTGTATTCTAGAAGGCAATCTGTATTGGAAAGATCCTGGAGGTATTTTTTTAAATTGTCTATTGAAGGATGAAGCTGACAAAGTACTRYAGGAGTTTCATGCAGGAGACTKTGGYGGTCATYTRAACTGGAAGGYCACARCCAACAAAATCCTCAGAGYWGGATTCTATTGGCCWACTYTATTCRCCGATGTGCATMABAAAGTGACTTCGTGTCATCAATGTYAGYTRTTTGAAGGCAAAAGGAAACTTCTTCCTCTACCCYTRAAACCDATCTYYGTTGAAGCCCCTTTMCARCAATGGGGATTAGACTTCATYGGAGAAATACATCCTCCTTCTTCRRGCYAGCACAGGTGGATTCTTACTGCCACGGATTATTTTACAAAATGGATCGAAGCAGTACCAAGCAGGCAAGCCACAGATTCTGTCATTATTAAATTTCTTGAAAATAATATCTTGTCCCGCTTTGGATGTCCTAGAAATATTAAAACTGACAATGCAGCTGCTTTTCGATTGAAAAAATCATATATTTATGCAACCAATATCATATTGGTTTGGGACATTCCACAACTTACTACCCTCAGGGAAATGGGCTGGCGGAATCATCAAATAAAACTCTGGTAAACATCATCAAGAAAAATTTGCAGGAAAACAAGAAGTCGTGGCATAACAAGTTGGTTTTCGCATTATGGGCCGACAGACTGACCACCAAAAGGTCAATCGGTATGTCACCATATCAGCTGGTCTATGGCACAGAAGTTGTTTTTCCCACTTCCTTAGGAGTCCTTGTCATGAAATTGTGCCAAGACATGCAAGCTGAGCCAAACGAATCCCAAAGGAGGATCAACCTGATGATCCATTTGCAGCAGTCCAAGGAAGAAGTATACAACAAGACACAGGTAGTCCAAGAAAGCATTAAGAAGATTTTTGATAAAAGAACCAAGGAAGATGATTTTGAGATAGGAGATTTGGTGTTGAGATGGGATTCCCGAAATGAAGACAAGGGAAAGCATGGTTTATTCGATATTCTGTGAAAGGGACCATACATGATTCAAGCATTTAGAGGAAATGACACTTTCTTGCTAAACAACAGTGATGGGACAGATCTGCCAAGAGGACCTGTGAATGGTAGAATGCTGAAGCATTATGTACCACCTCAGTAGAGACCTGAAGTCACACTTTCCCTTGTACAAACCATTTTTATTTTTGCTTGCAATTTTCTGAGTGAAAAACTTTGGTCAGTTGGTTGAAGCCCGAAGAGAAGGCCCTAAGCCTCTGACCACTGTTTTCCTTTTTTTTTCCGAATAAAACCAACCAAGCAATGAGGGAGACTAGAGAGGAAGTTTCAGAACATCAGGAATCATGATTCTTGGCATTTCGCAAGGAGAGTACCATCCCCAGGTGGAGCCACTTTTATCACCCTATAATTTATAGGATCAACTGGTGATTGGAATATTATCTCTCTAGTGTTTTTGTTTGTCAAATGATTTTTCATTCTGCAAATAATTTGAAAAGAAAAAGAAAAAAAGAAAAGAAAGAAAAAGAAAGAAAAATAAAATGAAAAAGAAAAGAAAAAAGAAAAAGAAAGAAAAAGAAAATGAAAAAGAAAAGAAAAAAGAAAAAAAGAAAAAGAAAAGAGGGCATAAAAGAATTTCAATGAGAGCCCCATGCAATAACGGTGACTTGGTCCATACCTTTCAAGCATGGCCAAGTTCTTTTAAATTGATGTTGATAAGAATAGTGAATACGCTTGGCTAAACTGTTTAATCTTAACCAAAAGATCTAGGTTAGTTAGTGAATAAATCTAGCCAGACTGTCTCATCTTGGTCAGATAGCCCCAGGGTAGAATAAGTTCTTAACCCAACAGTTTAATCTGGGTTAATTGTCATAGGAATTTAAGTTAGAACATAGGCTAGTTTTCTTTACTTCGATAAAACCAGCTTGATGATCAATGTTTCACCATGTTTTGAATGCTTGAAAAATTGTTTGCCTAACCCCTTGGTGATGTAAAATGTAAAAGCTTGAGAAAAATCCATGAAATGCACTTATCCTAAATTCTCTGGGCGCACACACTTTCTGCGCCCACATTTATGCACTGCTCAAGTATCAACGGTCCAGATGATTGCGTTCAGAC